>JANAVB010028197.1:2520573-2825573 GCA_029216955.1 Iris pallida
AAGCGACCAGATTTGACCAAAACCAAACCAGAGTTGACCAGTTGACTGAAAGTCAACAGTTGGTCAACATGTGACTTGTTTGACCTAGGGTTGACTCACTGTCGACCAGAGTTGACTTTTTGACCAAAAGTCAACTGTAAGTCAACCCTTGACCCAAATTGACCTAGTTTGACTTGGATTGATTTTCTGTGACCTTGTTTGACCTTGGTTGTCCTAGTATGACCTAGTACAACCTAGTTTAGCTTGGTGTGACTTAGGTTTGACTTAGATTTGACCTAGATTGACCTAGATTCATTTAGAATGCATTGTAATGCATCTTATTATCATTTTTGGACTCATAGTGACTTGTACTGTTCTATAGGAGACAGATACCACTCCTCGGACAGTATATTCTCTTCAGACACTCAGGCTATCAGGCGAGTATATTCTCTGACCGTTTCATACCTGTATGGATTTACATTCTTGCTCTAGATTACTGTACTTGATGCTGACACGATCATTATCACGGATTGGTACTATATGGATCTTCTTCCGAGATGTTATCTCCTTGTATTCACTAAGTACATATTGTGATGTGCGTTTCACTTACATATTATATTTATTGAATACCTTTATCATTGTACACTCATTATGCATATTGTACTCTCAATATCACATTGAGCTATTGTTGTAATGCCTGTGTTCGTATTACGTATTTCTGGAATATGTGTACGTATTTATTCTTGTAATTGCATGATTTCTTGTTTAGCTCTCGTCTTGGTTTAACTCTCGGTTTGGGTTGGCTTGGTTCGGCCGACCCAATGCTTGGTTCATCATGGGCCAAGGGTGGAACACCTTAGCCTATGCTTCTCCTTCATTCCACCACAACCCCCTCTTTATTATCCTCCACCAACCTTCTCTCTCCTCCATAATTCTCATTTACTTCTCCTTCCCCTACCATTACTCTTCTCCACCAACCAAGAACACCATAGGCAAGTGCAACTTGCTTCCACAAGAGAACTCCTTTTGATGGTTTCATTAGCTTCTTCTCATGATTCTAAACCACATTAGAACTTGTCATTTTCCATTTTGAGGCTTTAATTCTTGTAGATCTAGAGTTTTGTTATTTTCAGATTTTTGGTGGTTTTGATCTATTTAACTTCCTTGTTTTCAAGTTTTGATGGTTCCATGTTTTAGAGAATTTCATTCTACCCAATTTTGACCTTTGGAAAGTTGGATTCGGACTTATTTTGACCAAGATTTGGACAATTGAAGCTTAGATTCAACTTTTGAGTTCTTGCTGTTCTTGCCATTTGGAGAAGACAGTGAACAGTGAGCTAGCTTTTTAGCTTACGCCACTGAGCTGTACGCTACTGTTTAGCGAGCGTACGCTAGCCTTGTGTACGCTGCTCTTTAGCGAGCGTACGCTGACTTGTGTACGCTGCTCTTTAGCGAGCGTACGCTGACTTGTGTACGCTGCTCTTTAGCGAGCGTACGCTGACTTGTGTACGCTGCTCTTTAGCGAGCGTACGCTAGCCTTGATACGCTGCCTGTTGGTAGCGTGTCTTGAGCGTACGCTAGCTTGAGCGTACGCTGACCTGTAGCTTGAGCGTACGCTGACCTGTAGCTTGAGCGTGTCCTTGTGTACGCTGACCCTTGCGTACGCTTCCCATTGGAAGTGTATGGATCCTTTGGTACGCAGACCTGAGCATACGCTAGCCTGAGCGTAGCCTGGCTTGAGCGTAGCCTGATTACCCTTGATCTTCTATAGCCCTGTATATTGATATTTATTAGATATTTAACGTCCATTTTATATCCTTATGCCTTTTGTCATGAACTTGATAATCATGGATTTGTTTAATATGTTTGGAAATGATACCTGAGCATGACACGATAGTGACCCGTAGTGGTGCACTTCTGACATAATAACCTGACATGACCTGATAGTGGCCCGTCGTGGCGCACTCCTGACAAGTACACTTGACATGATAAACCTGACATGTTATATCTTGATAAGCTGTTGCGACGGCTACCTGACATGACATGACCTGTATAAATAACCTGGACACCGTGGGCGATTGTGCTTGTACAAATAATCCAGTCCTGTCATGCATCATGTCTAGGAGGGGACTCCTGAGTACCACGGTCAGGAGTACCTACTAAAATGGACTAAGGTTGACAACTAGATTAATACATTAGTCATGAAGAGATTTTCCAGCTACAGGTAATCCCGTTACCTGGGCGCGCTTGGGATCTGTAGCCTGCCGTCGAGTAGGGCACATTTCCAGTACACTGTCATGTGTTGCACCCTTGAAACTGCTTAAGGGTACATGCATTTCCTGGACGATGTACCCACCTGAATTCAACCCTAATCTCTCGACCTGGGTGACCTGGATAGTCTGTAGGGCTTATGGCTGTGGAATAATCTCACTGCATCTTGTTAGTAATTAGGCTTGTGACAACCCTAGTTAGTTAAAGTATCAAGCCGTAGTTCTTGCTTGGCCGTGAAATGATTGGATGGAGTCTAACCAGTCTAGTCTTGCCCTGACCCTGTTCCAGCCTATTGAATGACCAGAATGCTTGTATTTATTTTACCGATAAATGGTGAGAAACCAAGCTCCGTTCAGACGAAGGGTTACAACCCCGGTCCTTGTTTGGTTTACGGGTTGTAACCTGGCTATCTGAATAGTTCCATGGTTATCTCGTCGTATATCATCCTGATATGTTTCCTTTTATTCCAGTCCTTATTTTATTTATATTTATATTCCTGTGCTGATTGCTGGTTTTAGTTCTTAAGTGAAGTGTGAAACCCATAGTTTTTAGTTTGCATAATTATTTTTCTTTAATCTTTAGTTGTTAAATAAAATTTTACAAGAATAATGTTAAATGTTGATTAAGAATAATTAGTTAATATTGGTATTATTTTATTTAGTGTAAAATTATTCTTTTAAAATAATTTAACTGGGACTTTTGTATGTCAACCCAGACCGAACCCAATTTTGGACTCAAAATATTTTTTTAAAATAAAATATTAGAATTATGAAATATAAATAATATTTACAAATACCATATTTATTGATATTAGGCCGAATTCTTAGCCATATTAAATCCTTTACTATATATATATATAAACCCAATTCTTTAAAACCTATTTTTCCATTCTTCCCATTTAGTCTGTTTTTGAAAGCCCATTTTTCTTTTAAGCCCATAACCAAAACCTATTAATGGGTGACAAACCCATAGCCCTAAGCCAACCCAATATTTATTTCCCTACAGCAATGCTTGCTGTAACTATTGAATGGGAGGAATGAATAAATTCATTCACCTCCGGGACCTTTCCTTTCCTCCCCGACCAAACGGCCAACTCTTGGCTTCCCCCGCCAGCGGCCATGAATGGCCTAGGGCTGCTCATCTTCCTCCATGTGGTAACCCCTTTTCTCCATTTCCTATATAAGCCCCTATACTCCAAACCATCCTCTTTCATCACCATCATTCTCCTCTAAACCAAGCCCTAACTTCAATACTCCGGCCACCCCACCTCCCTAGGCCGACCGCCGCTTCCCGGCGAAATCTCGAGGCCAGCGCCACCCTCCGCCGACCCCGCGGCCGATCCGCGCCCACCCGACACCGCCGGCGACCAGCGCGCCAGCCCGGCGAGCAGCCCGAGCGCCGCCGACCGGCCCCCTCGCCCTCCGCGCTTTGTTCGGGTCTCCGTCCCCGATCTGTTCCGTGGTTGTGCAGCCGTACCCCGGCGAGGCATTGCCCGAATCCGAGGCATCCCTTCGGATTCCGTCGTTTGGGTAATTTCTGGATCCCGTAGATTATTTTTTTATAGTCTATGATGAAATCTGGTCCCTGAATCCTTCGGGATTTCGGTTTTCGACAACGTAATATTTACGTTGCTATTTTCGGTTCTTCCGAAAATTATCGGAACTATGCTGTGGTTTGATTTTGCTGGTTATTTCTGACAGAACCTAGTTCTGAAGTTTTCTCGGATTTTTTGAGAGTTTGCGGGACAATTTTGTTATATTTGTTTTCTGAAGTTTTCTCGGAATAAAGGTTCTGTTAGAGTTATTATTGTGAAGGAAATATTTTCTACTGGATAGTTGGTTCTCTGTTGGTTATGTTAAAAATGGTGGGATGATTTTTGATTAGTTCTGTTGGGGCTTTGGGTTAAAAATTGAGAATGGTTTGTTGTCAAAGTATGGTTCTTTCCAATATTATCTGGTTTCCCGAATTGATTTCGGGAAGTATGGAAAATACTGTATTGGCTTTGAAAATATTTATATTCTCTGAATTTCGGATTTGGGAGTTATTTTGCAGGTAAATGGAGCATTTTCCAGTTTTTGGGTTGACCGAAAACATAGAGAATGCTGCCGAAATTTTCGGAAAAAATTTAATAAAATGATTTAAAAATGATTTTTTTTGATATAAAAATATTATTTTATAATATTTTTGGGCGACGACCTAACGGTCACTGGGCCCCAGCGAAATGCAAACGCACCGGTTCGACCGGACGTTGAGGCATTAGCTATAAATGACGATTGGACCAAAAATCTGAGACTCATAAATATTTTAATATATTTTATTTTAAATTGTAGGATAATTTTGGAAACTAACCAAGTTTTATTCTTATTTAAATTCATGTAATGGTCTGTAAGGGCATAAGCCCATTTATTTATTCTGGTGGGAATTGTAATAGTTAGTTTTTTTCTTTATTTTGTTTTTATTGTTGATTTGCTGCGAAAACGAAATTAATTATTATTTTTATAAAAAGAAAAAAATAATAAATGTTTTATCATGTTAGAATTTTTAAATTATATTATTTAGATAAGAAATTCACGTATTTCTCACTTAAAGAAAAGTCCTAGTTTTTTTTACGTATAAATATGAAACTACCAAATTTTGCCAATAAACTGATTTATATAAAGTTTTTCCCGAGATTAAAATGTAAAGTGAGTTTTCTTCGTAATTTTAATACAACTCGCTAGTAATTGCGTTTGTTGTGATAATGTAAGAAAAGATTAAAATTGACTAGGACAAAATTCTAGAGATTGCAACTAGCACACCTAGATATGGTTCAATATTGGTGCTAAGTCAGGAATTCTCAAATTGTAGGGTTTCGAGGACTGTATTAGCATCATCTCGGAGACTTTCCAAATCCAGTCATAATCGAAGGCAAGTACATTTATGTTGATTACAATTATTTAATAATCACTTCACTGCAATTTTAAATCACTGTTCAAACACGAACTCTTTCGAGAGTACTGACCGTACTGTTGGGGACTGGGGGAGTAGAGTAGTGGATATGACCAAATCCAAACTTAGGATAATGAATGTATTAGCTTTCCCCTCTTCACACGGGGACAAGCCATACCGTATCGTTAGGATACTACTGTAACCCAATCCGGTCATATTCATTACCTATTCACATCACTGTACTGTATTATTTCAAAACTGTTCATCTTAAAATTGTTTAAAAGTGCATGATTTTATTGTTAAATTAATTGTCAAGATTAGCATAAATTGTACTTTGCTCCCTCCTGACTGGAGACCAACATTTTAGGTGTTTGAGTCGTTGAAGACCTGATGCCTGTTCCCGCAGAACCTGGAACCCAAGATCAGTAGAGCTGGATAGTAAATTTTTTTGTAACCAATGTATCAAGTGTAATTGTTGTATTAATGGTTGTTGTATTTCAAAATTTTAAATTGAATAAAAGATTTTATATTCGTTAGAATTTTTATCTGCATGTGTTTCACTACTGAATACAGCTTACTGCCGCCGTCTCAACAACGGTGCAGGCTGGGCATGATCCGATTCGACCCAACAATTTGGGACCGGGTCGTGACATGTTTTTAGTGGTGGCCCATGCAGGTCAGATCTGTAAATTGGTCTAGTCAACTTAGTCTAGACCATCACGCAGTTCTGTAACTTGACCTAGGAATAGAAAAGACTTTAGGAAAACAGACTCTAGAAACAACTAGAACACTTAGATGATTTACTCCATATTATATCATTGGGACCGAGATTATTTATTAAAAATTTATTTTTCCTGCTTATAGATTCATAGGATACCTTGTTTGTGCTTGTACCTAAACCTTATCTAGATTAGGCCAATTGTATCTTTGAGTATCCCATGACTCTCGGGATTATCTCCTTCTATGTCTTTATCAGGTCCTAGCATACTTTAGGAATCCATATTCTTTTTGGAATAAGACTGAATTTTTCAATCTTCTTCTTCTTTATCAAATCTAATTCCAATTTCTCCATTGGTTGATCAAAACTTCGCTACCTTTATTTTGAATCTTGATTTGATTGCTATGTAGAGTTTTGAATTCTCTTAGCAACTCTAATAAACTCTCATCTACACAATATATATATATATATCTACAACCATTATGTCAAGCATTTTGCTTGGACATTAATTTCAATTGACCGACTTTCTCGGAATCAATCCTGAACTAAAATTCTTCTGGGACCATTAGACCTCAAGGTCAATTATGACCAGAAGAGTTAGTTAGTCAGTTCATGATTCTCAAGGAGTTATTTCAATTTTAATATTGATTGTTATCTCTTTAGTTATTCCAAAGACCGAGAATATTTTCAACTGTTGACTTCCTCCACTCATCTTGAAACTTTACTTTCTCTATTGATCAAATCAAGGCCTGGAAAGCTTCTATGATCATGAAGCAGGAACGGCCAGAAAATTGATCACAATTTTGAATCCATTCTATCTTTGAATTTCCTTTAGTCATGGAAATATTCTCGTTGAGTTGTCTCAAAACCATTTTAATCATTGGCTTTATTAAACAATTTCAAAATTGATTTCCTTGAATCAATGAGACTTACCTTCTCTCATTTATCCAGCAAATTCCCAATTTTCCTTATTTGTGAAATGTTCCGTATTCCCTGAGTGATTTATCGGGAATATTTTTCATTGGTCTTTTTATTTAATCCGAAGTTATAATCTTTCTATCTGATCTTATGTCTAACTCGATTAATCAAAAATTCAGGTTGATCGATTTCATAAGTTTCATCTTTAAGAAAATATCGGAGAACAGATACTCCTCTTGATTTTAGAACCAGTCTCTTGAATCTCAAACACATATTTTAATAAATCCCTTGATCTCAGAAGAACCGACATCTACATTCTCTATCCTGTATAGAACTTTCAACTCGTTTGAATTTTTCCTCTGAAATTTACATGGACAAAGGCGAGAAAATATTTAGCAACCTAACATGACTTCGCACATTTGCGTGATTGTCATTTATCTGAATTATGGAAAACTGCGAGTTTACTGCAGCTAGCTGTACACTGGCGAGGCATAAACTCTAAGTTGAAATAATGACAGGTAATTAGGTTTCCAAATATTATTGAGATTTTGCCCTATGTTGTTGAGCCATGAAATGGATAAAGTTGGAAGAATACTCGGCAAACTAAATAATTCAAGTTATGGAGTCAAAATTCACTGCAGCCAGGTGTACACTGGCGAGGCATGAATTTGAAACAAAGTGACTTAGAAAATAATTTGGTTTTCGAATATTAATAAGACTATACTCATATCATGGTTATCTTTAATCATTTTGAGGATTTTGCATTATAGTGTTTGTCTTCATTTTTTCAAAAATATCTTATCAGGTTATAGTCTTGTCATGACTATATTTTTCTTCACTCTCTTAAAATCATACAACTTGTTGATTTCTTTCCTGAGGCACAAATTCCTATACATCATTTCATTTTGAATTGAAATTTTTCGGGAAATTACATTATCATTTGTTTCTCAAAATAAATTATTGATGTCGTATTCTTTATGAGCTTTCTGTTTTATATGATCTCTTTTAAAACTTTAAACTCATTATGATTATTTAATTTATATCTCGATGTTTACTCATGATTTTGATCACAACAAAATATTCTAAAGATTCTAAACATGTTTATATTTATCTTTATTTAGTAATCATGTCTCAAATCTGATTTTTCCTTATGAAGTAAACCTAGAACAATTTATAGCTTGGATTTATAGAATGCATGAGATATAGGAGATAGAATGAACAATGGTGATTGGTATCGAGGAAAGTTTGTGAATATAGAATAATCTAACATTGAAGATTAAAAGTTGCCAATGTTAGGCATAGAGATGCACTCTAGGAAGGTGCACGGCGAATTAAGAGATATATAAAGGATAATTGAAACAAGAAATATTGGACTTAAAATGTAAATAATTGAGGATGACGAATTGTATGAATTAAAGGGTGCCAATATTACAAATTAGAAACCCGAAATGAAAATAATATAAAAGTTGAAAGATGTAATAAGATATACTTTTGATAGAGAAAAGTTTGGTCAAATAAAGGATTTGAGTTTAATCATGATTTCATAGAAAATTCGAAAAGGAATAGTTGGAATCAAGGTATGTACATGTAATCACAGAGTGTTCACCTGTGAGTAAGGAATGATTAGAACGTGATGTTGGATTTTAAATTTGATAAATAGATATCGAGACTTGACACTGAAGTATTAAGACAAGAAATATCAAAGCATAGAGTTAATTTGAATATATTAGGAAGAAGAAATACATATTTTATAGAGGGAATATGAGATGTGTTCAAAAATTAAAATGTGGAAGACAAAATTTTAAAAGGTGAGAATAGGAACTCATAATCTTGGAGAATAACTTTATTTCTAAGGAGGGAAGAATGTAAATTGAATAGTGGATAAAATTGATGATTTTTTTGGGATTGTTAACCTACTTAGGTATAAGACTATTAAGGAATAATGTCCAAACTGATTTGAGACATGACTGCATGATTGTACCCTACCCTGTCTTAAATTTCGAGGACGAAATTTTCTAAGGAGGGAAGGTTGTGAAACCCATAGTTTTTAGTTTGCATAATTATTTTTCTTTAATCTTTAGTTGTTAAATAAAATTTTACAAGAATAATGTTAAATATTGATTAAGAATAATTAGTTAATATTGGTATTATTTTATTTAGTGTAAAATTATTCTTTTAAAATAATTTAACTGGGACTTTTGTATGTCAACCCAGACCGAACCCAATTTTGGACTCAAAATATTTTTTTAAAATAAAATATTAGAATTATGAAATATAAATAATATTTACAAATACCATATTTATTGATATTAGGCCGAATTCTTAGCCATATTAAATCCTTTTACTATATATATATATAAACCCAATTCTTTAAAACCTATTTTTCCATTCTTCCCATTTAGTCTGTTTTTGAAAGCCCATTTTTCTTTTAAGCCCATAACCAAAACCTATTAATGGGTGACAAACCCATAGCCCTAAGCCAACCCAATATTTATTTCCCTACAGCAATGCTTGCTGTAACTATTGAATGGGAGGAATGAATAAATTCATTCACCTCCGGGACCTTTCCTTTCCTCCCCGACCAAACGGCCAACTCTTGGCTTCCCCCGCCAGCGGCCATGAATGGCCTAGGGCTGCTCATCTTCCTCCATGTGGTAACCCCTTTTCTCCATTTCCTATATAAGCCCCTATACTCCAAACCATCCTCTTTCATCACCATCATTCTCCTCTAAACCAAGCCCTAACTTCAATACTTCGGCCACCCCACCTCCCGAGGCCGACCGCCGCTTCCCGGCAAAATCCCGAGGCCAGCGCCACCCTCCGCCGACCCCGCGGCCGATCCGCGCCCACCCGACACCGCCGGCGACCAGCGCGCCAGCCCGGCGACCAGCCCGAGCGCCGCCGACCGGCCCCCTCGCCCTCCGCGCTTTGTTCGGGTCTCCGTCCCCGATCTGTTCCGTGGTTGTGCAGCCGTACCCCGGCGAGGCATTGCCCGAATCCGAGGCATCCCTTCGGATTCCGTCGTTTGGGTAATTTCTGGATCCCGTAGATTATTTTTTATAGTCTATGATGAAATCTGGTCCCTGAATCCTTCGGGATTTCGGTTTTCGACAACGTAATATTTACGTTGCTATTTTCGGTTCTTCCGAAAATTATCGGAACTATGCTGTGGTTTGATTTTGCTGGTTATTTCTGACAGAACCTAGTTCTGAAGTTTTCTCGGATTTTCCGAGAGTTTGCGGGACAATTTTGTTATATTTGTTTTCTGAAGTTTTCTCGGAATAAAGGTTCTGTTAGAGTTATTATTGTGATGGAAATATTTTCTACTGGATAGTTGGTTCTCTGTTGGTTATGTTAAAAATGGTGGGATGATTTTTGATTAGTTCTGTTGGGGCTTTGGGTTAAAAATTGAGAATGGTTTGTTGGCAAAGTATGGTTCTTTCCAATATTATCTGGTTTCCCGAATTGATTTCGGGAAGTATGTAAAATACTGTATTGGCTTTGAAAATATTTATATTCTCTGAATTTCGGATTTGGGAGTTATTTTGCAGGTAAATGGAGCATTTCCCAGTTTTTGGGTTGACCGAAAACAGAGGGAATGCTGCCGAAATTTTCGGAAAAAATTTAATAAAATGATTTAAAAATGATTTTTTTTGATATAAAAATATTATTTTATAATATTTTTGGGCGACGACCTAACGGTCACTGGGCCCCAGCGAAATGCAAACGCACCGGTTCGACCGGACGTTGAGGCATTAGCTATAAATGACGATTGGACCAAAAATCTGAGACTCATAAATATTTTAATATATTTTATTTTAAATTGTAGGATAATTTTGGAAACTAACCAAGTTTTATTCTTATTTAAATTCATGTAATGGTCTGTAAGGGCATAAGCCCATTTATTTATTCTGGTGGGAATTGTAATAGTTAGTTTTTTTCTTTATTTTGTTTTTATTGTTGATTTGCTGCGAAAACGAAATTAATTATTATTTTTATAAAAAGAAAAAAATAATAAATGTTTATCATGTTAGAATTTTTAAATTATATTATTTAGATAAGAAATTCACGTATTTCTCACTTAAAGAAAAGTCCTAGTTTTTTTTACGTATAAATATGAAACTACCAAATTTTGCCAATAAACTGATTTATATAAAGTTTTTCCCGAGATTAAAATGTAAAGTGAGTTTTCTTCGTAATTTTAATACAACTCGCTAGTAATTGCGTTTGTTGTGATAATGTAAGAAAAGATTAAAATTGACTAGGACAAAATTCTAGAGATTGCAACTAGCACACCTAGATATGGTTCAATATTGGTGCTAAGTCAGGAATTCTCAAATTGTAGGGTTTCGAGGACTGTATTAGCATCATCTCGGAGACTTTCCAAATCCAGTCATAATCGAAGGCAAGTACATTTATGTTGATTACAATTATTTAATAATCACTTCACTGCAATTTTAAATTACTGTTCAAACACGAACTCTTTCGAGAGTACTGACCATACTGTTGGGGACTGGGGGAGTAGAGTAGTGGATATGACCAAATCCAAACTTAGGATAATGAATGTATTAGCTTTCCCCTCTTCACACGGGGACAAGCCATACCGTATCGTTAGGATACTACTGTAACCCAATCCGGTCATATTCATTACCTATTCACATCACTGTACTGTATTATTTCAAAACTGTTCATCTTAAAATTGTTTAAAAGTACATGATTTTATTGTTAAATTAATTGTCAAGATTAGCATAAATTGTACTTTGCTCCCTCCTGACTGGAGACCAACATTTTAGGTGTTTGAGTCGTTGAAGACCTGATGCCTGTTCCCGCAGAACCTGGAACCCAAGATCAGTAGAGCTGGATAGTAAATTTTTTTGTAACCAATGTATCAAGTGTAATTGTTGTATTAATGGTTGTTGTATTTCAAAATTTTAAATTGAATAAAAGATTTTATATTCGTTAGAATTTTTATCTGCATGTGTTTCACTACTGAATACAGCTTACTGCCCGCCGTCTCAACAACGGTGCAGGCTGGGCATGATCCGATTCGACCCAACAATTTGGGACCGGGTCGTGACATGAAGCCTCCTTTGTGGCACTTGCTCTTTCTGGGGTCTGACCCAGCTGGTTTTGTGTGGCCAGATTTCGGAGCAGTTCCAGAGGATCTACCGACCTTCCAGCCAGATGGTGGCCACTAGACGGAACCCTGGCAACGAGTGGGTTATTTTTGGCTCTCCCGCTCTATTGTAAAAATATTCTTTTGAGGCGTTTAGCCGACGAGCACCTGTTTAGCTTGATTGCACTTTACTTACTGTCTGCCTACGGGCTGTAACATGATTGACAAATCCTAGGGTTGATCATGTATGACTAAACTCTTGCTAGTCCTAACATTTTGTAACGACTAGCTTCATGATCAGCTGAATATGTAATATTTGGGACGCCTTATTATTGTATATTTAATGATCATACATCTTGTGACTTTTACTTACTTGCTTATGATTGAGACACTAGGCTTGTTCATGACCTTAAGAGACTGTTGGCTTGTAGATAAACCCTCATGTATCCTAGACAGCCGTGACCGTATAGCGAGATGGAATCCATTTCAATATACGTAGATGGCTATGTCTGCCCCCGCTCTCCAGTATTCTGGTTCTGGGGCGTGACATGGTTTAAGTGGTGGCCCATGCAGGTCTTGTAATCAAGATATGTGAGGGTTTACCGAATAGATGTCTCAATCAGTATTCGTCCTTGATCTCTGCTCGTATCTTCTGAATTCCTGGATTCTTGTCCTAATCATATGCTTGTATCGTTGATCTGTCCTGGTCCTTCCTTATTGTTCCCTATGTCGTCTTCTTCAGCGGTATTGTTCGTGGACCTGTCGACCAGCAAGGCGGAGCACCTCCTACGGACCAGCAGCAACCTGGAGATCAAGTCCAGCACTCCGGAGTAGCTTCCAGAGTCGTACCCTCTGATGGAGAACCACCAGTCCAGCCAGTTCAGCCTGCCGAGCCTGATGATGGCACTTTGGTAGGTCTCGTCAGGACCTTGATAGCTTCCCAAGATCGTCGTGGAGATGCCTTGCACCAGGCAGTGACGGATGCTTTGACCCGGGGTGGTCATCAGGGTAACAGCGCTGCCAACAGCTTCAAGCGCTTGAACCCTCCCTTCTTCGATGGTAGTGAAGATGCTATCACGGCAGATGCATGGCTTCAGGACACAGAAGTGATTCTAGAAGCAGCCAGGACTCCAGAGAACGAGAAGGTGGCCGTTGTGCGCCTGCAGTTGTTTGATCTTGCCCGCAGCTGGTGGGCAGCGCAGGCCGTTGGATTAGCAGCCCCCATTGCTTGGGCAGTATTCCGGGAGAGATTCCAGACCAAGTATTTTGATGCTGTAGCTCGGTACGATCTATAGACGAGGTTCACAAATCTGAAGCAAGGAGGCAGGACTGTCGACGGATATGCGGCCGAGTTTTCCAGACTCAGTCGGTTTGCTCCCACTTTGGTGGCAACCGAGTATGATAGAGCCCAGCGGTTCCAGCAGGGACTTCACTTGGAGATCTTGTTGGCAGTCGAGCAGTTTGAGCATCAGACTTTTGATGCAGTCTTGAGAGCAGCCCGGAGGCATGAGTATATCTCCCAGAGGATTGTGGATAGGGCCGGAGGTCGAAAGAGATCTCACGGCCAGATAAATCAGTCTTCAGCACCGGCCCCGGCAGCCAGGGCCTTGACTATTGGAGCTCTGAGGCGGGCGGCCTCAGTAACGTCGGTTCAGCATTCAACTCCGACACACCCTCAGCAGCAGCAGAAGCAGAAGCAATCTTCCGCAGTGGGTTGTTCTTATTGTGGGAAGCCAGGCCATGTGGTGGCAGAATGTCGCAGGGCACAGGGATTGTGTCTGGCTTGTGGAGCACCAGACCATAGGGTTGGATCCTGTCCGAACAGGGGTGGTTCATCCTCGTCCAACCTTTCTAGTTCTTCGATGAGAGGACCCGCACCGGTCCAGCAGCAGCAGCAGCAGTATCCATTGCCGAGGCCCTTGCCGCCTCAGTCCCAGGCATTTCAGCAACAGAGCCTCCAGCAGTATGCGCAAGCCCTGGCCTTGAGTCAGAGTAGGCAGCGAGGGTTTTAGCAGAGGGGACCAGCACCCCGAGGGCACGGTCAGGCTATGGTAATGACCGTGGAGGAAGAGTTGGCACCAGGTGAGGTAGTGGCGGGTACTATTCTCGTCAACTCCTTTCCAGCTTCAGCTTTATTTGATTCTGGTGCATCGTATTCATTTATGTCTGTACGATTCGCGACACGGGTAGGATTGGAGCCCGAGTCATTATCAGTAAGGCTTAATATACTTACTGGTAACGAACTTGTGGGTGTAGATAGGGTGTTTTCCTCATGTCGGATCGTAGTTAGCGGTAGAGAATTCCCCGCTAGATTGATAGAGTTCCCGATGGCCGATTATGATGTGGTCCTAGGGATGGATTGGTTGAGGAACCAGTATACTAGGATAGACTGCCACATTGACAGGGTTGTTTTTAGCATTCCAGGCGATCCGGAGTTTTTTTTTCCAGAGGCGCAGTTGAGCCTTCTCCTCCAGCATTGCGGATGGCAGTAGCAGCAGTTCAGTTGCCCAGGATAGTGGATGAGTTCCCAGATGTTTTTCCAGAAGAGCTTCCAGGTATGCCTCCGGAGCGGGAGATCGAGTTCACTATAGACTTGATTCCCGGGACAGCCCCAGTATCAGAGAGAGTCTACAGGATGGCGCCGTCAGAGTTGGAGATATTGTACAAGATGATTGAAGAACTCAGAACCAAGGGATTCATTCGTGCTAGTGGATCGCCTTGGGGAGCCCCGATGCTTCTTGTGAAAAAGAAGGATGGTACGTCTAGGTTATGTGTTGATTACCGTACCTTGAACTCGGTGACAATCAAGAACAGATACCCTCTTCCGAGGATAGATGACTTGTTTGATCAACTCAAAGGGGCATCAGTATTCTCGAAGATTGATTTGCGCTCAGGTTATCATCAGATCAGAGTCAGAGAGCAGGACATCCCGAAGACAGCTTTTAGATCGAGATATGGGCATTGGGAGTTCCTTGTTATGCCTTTTGGAGCAACCAATGCGCCGGCAGTATTCATGGACCTCATGAATCGCATCTTCATGCCTTACTTGGATCAGTTTGTGATCGTATTCTTGGACGACATTCTGGTCAACAGCAAGAGTGAGATGGAGCATGAGCAGCATCTCCGTATAGTTCTTCAGATTCTCAGAGAGCACCAGTTATATGCCAAGTTCAGTAAATGCGAGTTCTGGCTCGATCGCATTTCATACTTGGGTCATATCATCACTAGAGGAGGAGTAGAAGTGGATCCCCAGAAGATTGTGGCTATTGAGTCATGGCCAGTGCCCAGCACAGTTGCAGAGGTTTGTAGTTTCCTCGGATTGGCTGGCTATTACCGGCGATTTGTTTCAGACTTTGCTCAGATTTCAGCGCCATTGATGCAGTTGACCCGCAAGGATGCACAGTTTGCTTGGACAGCAGAGTGTCAGAGTTCTTTTGAGCAGTTGAAGCGAGGCCTGATAACAGCTCCTATTCTTATGCTTCCAGATGGAACCGGAGGATTCTCAGTGTATTGTGATACTTCAGGCAGAGGTTTAGGATGTGTTCTGATGCAGCATGGGAAGGTAATAGCTTATGCGTCACGACAACTTCGTGATCATGAGAGGAATTACCCAACCCATGACTTGGAGCTGGCAGCAGTAGTGTTTGCACTTAAGTTATGGAGGCACTATTTGTATGGAGATAGGGTGGAGATTTTCACCGATCACAAGAGCCTGAAGTATGTTTTCACCCAGAAGGATCTTAACATGCGTCAGAGAAGGTGGCTGGAGCTTCTTGTGGATTATGATGTCAACCTGCAGTATCATCCTGGGAAGGCCAATGTCGTAGCAGATGCATTGAGCAGGAGAGCCGGAGCTTATTTTCTAACAGCACAGCCAGAATTGTTAGCAGATCTTCAGAAGATGGGTATAGAAGTTATTCTCCCTTCCAGTGTGGCATTGATGGCCAGTATGCAAGTTCAGTCCACCATAGTTGAGAGGATCCGGATGGCGCAGTCGGCAGATTCTAAGCTTCAGCGACTCAGAGCAGAGTGTAAGACAGGACGAAGACCAGAGTTATGCATTCATGAGGACGGTACACTTCGACATGGTAAGCGTCTTTGTGTACCCAGCGGAGATATCCGGCAGGAGATCATGTCAGTAGCGCATAGTTCGCAGTATTCCATCCATCCCGACAGTACGAAGATGTACCATGATATCCGGCAGCATTTCTGGTGGAATGGCATGAAGCGGAAGATAGCTAGGTTTGTCTCTCGGTGTTTGGTTTGCCAACAAGTTAAAGCCGAACATCAGAGACCGGCTGGACTTCTTCAGCCCTTACCGATTCCAGAATGGAAGTGGGAGCATGTGACCATGGATTTCGTGACTGGATTACCTAGATCCCCAGCTGGTAGAGATGCTATCTGGGTTATAGTTGATCGGCTCACGAAGGTAGCTCACTTTCTTCCATTCAGAGTTGGTCAGTCGACGGCTCAGCTAGCAGAGATGTACCTCAGGCAGATTGTCAGATTGTACGGAGTGCCAGTCAGTATCACCTCGGACTGAGATTCAAGATTTACGTCGCACTTTTGGCGTAGCTTGCAAGAGAGTTTGGGGACTCATCTCCAGTTCAGTTCAGCATATCACCCGCAGACAGATGGCCAGTCGGAGCGCACGATCCAGACTCTTGAAGACATGTTGCGGTCTTGCACACTTGACTTCGGTGGTTCATGGGAAGATCATTTGCACCTGGTAGAATTCTCATACAACAATAGTTTCCAGGCCAGTATCCAGATGGCACCGTTCGAGGCACTGTATGGCAGGAAGTGCAGATCCCCGTTAGCCTGGGATGATGTTGGAGAGAGACAGATGCTTGGTCCAGAAATGATTGCTCAGACCGTTGAAGTAGTCAGGCGAGTCAGAGATCACCTTCGAGTTGCCCAAGATCGCCAGCGCCATTGGGCCGATTCTCATCGGCGCCCTCTCGAGTTCTCGGTCGGCGATCATGTATTCCTGAGGATTTCGCCTAACCGTGGCGTCATTCGTTTCGGCGTACGGGGAAAGCTTAGTCCTAGGTATATAGGGCCGTTCGACATTCTGGAGCGAGTAGGAGATGTATCCTATCGTCTCGCTCTTCCACCGTCGCTAAGCGAGGTGCATGACGTGTTCCATGTATCCCAATTACGATGGTACATCCCAGACCCGAGCCACATCCTGGATCATTCGGAATTGGTTGTTGGTACCAACCTTTCGTATGAGGAGAGGCCCGTGTCTATATTGGACCGGAGAGAGAAGATCCTCAAGAACAAGACTATCAAGTTAGTCCGAGTTGCTTGGGGTCATCACTCTTTGGAGGAGTCAACGTGGGAGCGTGAGGATGATATCTGATCGCGATATCCCGACTTGTTTGACTCGTGAGGTATAATGCCTTTCTTATGTCTCATGCCTTCGATTCCTTGCTTGAATGAGTGATTGTATGCCTAGTTATAGCTTGCATGTGATTAATATAGCTTGTCATTGCTCCTCTAGCCTCTGATTAAATTCTGAGGACGGAATTCTTTTAAGGTGGGTAGAGTTGTAATGCCTATGTTCGTATTACGTATTTCTGGAATACGTGTACGTATTTATTCTTGTAATTGCATGATTCCTTGTTTAGCTCTCGGCTTGGTTTAACTTTCGGTTTGGGTTGGCTTGGTTCGGCTGACCCAATGCTTGGTTCATCATGGGCCAAGGGTGGAACACCTTAGCCTATGCTTCTCCTTCATTCCACCACAACCCCCTCTTTATTATCCCCCACCAACCTTCTCTCTCCTCCATAATTCTCATTTACTTCTCCTTCCCCTACCATTACTCTTCTCCACCAACCAAGAACACCATAGGCAAGTGCAACTTGCTTCCACAAGAGAACTCCTTTTGATGGTTTCATTAGCTTCTTCTCATGATTCTAAACCACATTAGAACTTGTCATTTTCTATTTTGAGGCTTTAATTCTTGTAGATCTAGAGTTTTGCTATTTTCGGATTTTTGGTGGTTTTGATCTATTTAACTTCCTTATTTTCAAGTTTTGATGGTTCCATGTTTTAGAGAATTTCATTCTACCCAATTTTGACCTTTGGAAAGTTGGATTCGGACTTATTTTGACCAAGATTTGGACAATTGAAGCTTAGATTCAACTTTAGAGTTCTTGCTGTTCTTGCCATTTGGAGAAGACAGTGAACAGTGAGCTAGCTTTTTAGCTTATGCCACTGAGCTGTACGCTGCTGTTTAGCGAGCGTACGCTAGCCTTGTGTACGCTGCTCTTTAGCGAGCGTACGCTGACTTGTGTACGCTGCTCTTTAGCGAGTGTACGCTAACTTGTGTATGCTGCTCTTTAGCGAGCGTACGCTGACTTGTGTACGCTGCTCTTTAGCGAGCGTACGCTAGCCTTGATACGCTGCCTGTTGGTAGCGTGTCTTGAGCGTACGCCAGCTTGAGCGTACACTGACCTGTAGCTTGAGCGTACACTGACCTGTAGCTTGAGCGTGCCCTTGTGTACGCTGACCCTTGCGTACGCTTCCCATTGGAAGTGTATGGATCCTTTGGTACGCAGACCTGAGCGTACGCTAGCCTGAGCGTAGCCTGGCTTGAGCGTAGCCTGATTACCCTTGATCTTCTATAGCCCTGTATATTGATATTTTATTAGATATTTAACGTCCATTTTATATCCTTACGCCTTTTGTCATGAACTTGATAATCATGGATTTGTTTAATATGTTTGGAAATGATACCTGAGCATGACACGATAGTGACCCGTAGTGGTGCACTTCTGACATAATAACCTGACATGACCTGATAGTGGCCCGTCGTGGCACACTCCTGACAAGTACACTTGACATGATAAACCTGACATGTTATATCTTGATAAGCTGTTACGACGGCTACCTGACATGACATGACCTGTATAAATAACCTGGACACCGTGGGCGATTGTGCTTGTACAAATAATCTAGTCCTGTCTTGCATCATGTCTAGGAGGGGACTCCTGAGTACCACGGTCAGGAGTACCTACTAAAATGGACTAAGGTTAACAACTAGATTAATACATTAGTCATGAAGAGATTTTCCAGCTACAGGCAATCCCGTTACCTCGGCGCGCTTGGGATCTGTAGCCTGCCGTCGAGTAGGGCACATTTCCAGCACACTGTCATGTGTTGCACCCTTCAAACTGCTTAAGGGTACATACGTTTCCTGGACGATGTACCCACCTGAATTCAACCCTAATCTCTCGACCTGGGTGACCTGGATAGTCTGCAGGACTTGTGGCTGTGGAATAATCTCACTGCATCTTGTTAGTAATTAGGCTTGTGACAACCCTAGTTAGTTAAAGTATCAAGCCGTAGTTCTTGCTTGGCCGTGAAATGATTGGATGGAGTCTAACCAGTCTAGTCTTGCCCTGACCCTGTTCCAGCCTATTGAATGACCAGAATGCTTGTATTTATTTTACCGATAAATGGTGAGAAACCAAGCTCCGTTCAGACGAAGGGTTACAACCCCGGTCCTTGTTTGGTTTACGGGTTGTAACCTGGCTATCTGAATAGTTCCATGGTTATCTCGTCGTATATCATCCTGATATGTTTCCTTTTATTCCAGTCCTTATTTTATTTATGTTTATATTCCTGTGCTATTTGCTGGTTTTAGTTCTTAAGTGAAGCCTCTTTTGTGGCACTTGCTCTTTCTGGGGTCTGACCCAGCTGGTTTTGTGTGGCCAGATTTCGGAGCAGTTCCAGAGGATCTACCGACCTTCCAGCCAGATGGTGGCCACTAGACGGAACCCTGGCAACGAGTGGGTTATTTTTGGCTCTCCCGCTCTATTGTAAAAATATTCTTTTGAGGCGTTTAGCCGACGAGCACCTGTTTAGCTCGATTGCACTTTACTTACTGTCTCCCTACGGGCTGTAACATGATTGACAAATCCTAGGGTTGATCATGTATGACTAAACTCTTGCTAGTCCTAACATTTTGTAACGACTAGCTTCATGATCAGCTGAATATGTAATATTTGGGACGCCTTATTATTGTATATTTAATGATCATACATCTTGTGACTCTTACTTACTTGCTTATGATTGAGACACTAGGCTTGTTCATGACCTTAAGAGACTGTTGGCTTGTAGATAAACCCTCATGTATCCTAGACAGCCGTGACCGTATAGCGAGATGGAATCCATTTCAATATACGTAGCTGGCTATGTCTGCCTCCGCTCTCCAGTATTCTGGTTCTGGGGCGTGACAATTGTACAAGCCATTGTACAAGCCATTGTACAAGCCATTGTATAAGGTAACGTAACTGAATTGGATCCTTGTGTATTAATTGGGGGAGGGAGAGTAGAAGTGGTTATGTGATCAATCATATTGTATAAGAAATTGTATATGTCCATTGTACACTCACGTACAAAGGAGTCCCATTTTATTGTATAACCTAACCCGTTTACATAACCATATTGTACTCTAAATCACAGTAGGCTTACAGTTCTTACTTATCATATTTAGATATTTTCTGTTATCAAATCTCTACTATTTTTCATATACTTCTTTCTTTCAGCGTTTCATATACTTTACTCTATTGCATGCTTTATATTTTCTAACTCGATATGAACTGCGTGAGATGTTTTGTGCTCGCTCCTGTCATGACTGGACCTGTTGAAAATATTACAGAGGATGAGAAGGAGGCCTGCGTAGACACCTACTATGGGGCAGCTGTAGATGCCATGTGTGACCCAGATTTCTAGCCTGATCCACTAGCTTAGAGACTGAGGCTCCCTAGTCTAGGTTTTCTATTTCTGTCATTTGAGATCTAGATTGTATATATTCTTTCATTTCAGTGTTAGAGTCTTGTATTGAGCTGGATGTTCTGATTTGTTATGTCAGTAGACACTTAGACTCTCTGGTTGTATTTATGTGGTTTTTCCTTCATTCCAGTATTTATCTATCTATCTTCCTATCTTTCATTCTGCTTTAGATGTGATTGAGACTGTATATTGCTATGTCACCTCCATTCGAAGTGTATATACTGTACATGTACCTTTATATTGTTAGATGATTGACCTAGGACAGCGTTCTACCGCCGACACTGCGGCGTAGGCTGGGCATTGTTACGTTCTCGTACCCTCACAGTGGGTGCGGGTCGTGACACGTTTTTAGTGGTGGCCCATACAGGTCTAGTTTATGTAGTAGTATTCGAACTAGAGTATCACTATAGCCTGCAATAGGATTAGGATATTTTGAAGGTACTCAATCATGCTAGGAAAAACTCATATCAAATTCATACCATCTCAGTTCTTTCTGATATTGTTCTCCTTGAATATAACTGTCCTCCTTTGCTATTTTGACTCATTCTCAGCAATTGTTTGTTTGATCTGTCTTCAGGATGGTGGAGACGCGATTACAGCGTGCCATTCATGGAGATACTGTAGAGGGGACTGCTACCTCTCAGCCAGTTCAGCAGGGTCGGGAGGCTACAGCTCCTGCCACCTCTGCTCATATTAGGACTTCAGCAGCAGCAACAGCTGTGGGTATGCCTTCACCAGTTCGGAGGCAGGACCCAGTCATTCCAATGGTACCGTTCCAGCAGCCGCCGCCTACAGGAAACGTAGATGCGGCACAGATGTTCGCGTACTTTCAGCAGTTTATGTAGATGCAGCAGACTCGGCAGGAAAGGGGCATAGAGTTGGTCATTTCGACAGTTGCAGCCCGACCAGTGGTGCAGCAGCCAAAGACACCGGGGATCGAGCAGTTTCAGAAGATGAGTCCCAGAGACTTTCTGGGGACAGAGGGGATCCTATATGCCGATGAGTGGATCGAGCATATAGAGGAGATCTTCCGCTTGGCCAAGATTCCAGAAGATCTTCAGATCGAGGCTGCAGCTAGTCGGATGCGCGATCTTGCTCGCACCTGGTATCAGTCGGACCCCAGGGTGGGAGTAGCCGGACAGACTTGGGAGGAGTTCAAGGGCTTCTTCAAGAAGAAATTCTTTCCAGATTCAGCGCTCAGAGCTTTAGAGTCGCAGTTTGAGAGCCTAGTTCAGGGGAGCCTGTCAGTGGAGGAGTACACTGGGGAGTTCGACCGCCTCAGCAGATTCGTGGAGGGTTTGAGCGAGGCGACGAAGGCCCAGAGGTTCCGGAAGGGTCTGGTCAAGAAAGTCAAGTCCTTGACCAAGGGCAACAGGGATGCCACATTCGAAGAGATTCTGACGGGAGCTTTACTGGCTGAGAATGATCTTGAGCTTAGGCTCAAGAGAGGGCGAGACCCAGTTGGGGGCACCAGCAGCGGAGGACCGGCCAAGAGGCCGCACGTTCAGCATCAGTTTCAGCAGCAGTATCAGCAGCCGATGCCAGGCACACAGTTTCAGCAGCAGTATCAGCAGCCGATGCCAGGCATACAGTTTCAGCAGCAGTACCAGCAGTCGAGGGCTCAGATACATCAGCTACAGCAGAGGCCTGCTCAGTATCAGGGTCAGAGACAGGTACAGTATCAGCAGGACACCGTGTGCAACTTCTGCAAGAAGCCAGGCCATTGGTGGAACGATTACAGGAAGAGACTGGGTATGTATTTACTTTGCGGGTCAGCAGAGCATCAGTGTAGAGAGTGTCCCCAGAACCCGACACCATTGGCTCAGGTAGCACCAGGAGCTAGGGCTCCGGCAGGGCAGCAGAGGGGACCACCATTGCAGACCCAGCAGCAGAGATTTGTCCAGCATCAGCAGCAAGCCAGGGGAGGCCAGCCAGGGCGAGCTTTCGCCATGTCAGCCGAGGATGCTCAGGCCGTTAGAGATCTAGTTGCAGGTTCCGTTCTTTGATTCAATTCTGCAATTCCTATCTTGAAGTTCAGTTCCATCTATTCTTATCTGTTTTTTTATTGTTGATAAGTTTGATCTGGTGTTTCCTTATGATTTAATTTTCTTCTGAGATAAGTCGTATGGGCTAGGTCGCCTCGATTATAAGATTTTAGAATCCTCTAGGGTCATGCTAGCAGGCATAGTGAGGACATATAGTCGGACTATGGACGTATTTCTCGGGTGTGAGAATTTAAGGTTTTTGCTGCCAAGCGCACGGCATTGCAAAAATTTTAAATACCATAGTTCTAGAGGTATGTACCATAGTTGAGGACTCTGTGATTATCGTAGCCTTGCTCACTGGCATGACAGAGATTCTGAGTATCATGATGATTGGATAGACGCATACGATTATCGATTTGTATGATTTTCTGTGGTTACCTTATTTTAAAATTTTTGGATGATTTCTTTTTAAGGTGGATAGACTTGTAGCTTCTATTTGAGTGTAATTTTAAAGTTTATAAATTTAGTCATTTAAATTCATGCTTTGATTCTTGAGATTTTGACCATTTTAATTTTTAGCCATGACTTGTGATTTTGATGTTTTACTATGGTTTGGTTTTAATTTTGAGGACGAAATTCTTTTAAGGTGGATAGATTTGTCACCCCCAGTTTCCAGAAACAAGAGTATTTTTGTCATTTTTTTTCATTTTTATTATTTTAAAATTATTTATTTATTTATTGTAATATTTTGGGGTTATTTGAGTCGGGTTCGAATTTCATCTCAATCCGACTTGAAACGGGAACCCGGAGTAGTGTTGACCCTAGAGGACCCACACACTAGTTAGCCATGGCCCACATGTCATTTATTTTAGTTAGTGACTAGGCTAATTTAATTGGATTAG
This sequence comes from Iris pallida, assembly GCA_029216955.1. Lineage (NCBI taxonomy): Eukaryota > Viridiplantae > Streptophyta > Magnoliopsida > Asparagales > Iridaceae > Iris > Iris pallida. The sequence continues at coordinate 2,544,196 of JANAVB010028197.1, forward strand.
GATTTATTTGATTAGTGAGTTAAAATGACCAAAGTAGCCCCGACTTGAACCCTTTCTTAATGTATTGTCAATAGGCTAGAGGGGGGGGGGGGTGTTTTTGACTTTTCATTGGAGCCTAATAGCAGCCGTAGTGGCCGACCACCTATAGGAAGGGATATGCATGAGTCCCTTTGATATTTCCATACTTTTCCATCTCATTTTCTCTCTCTTATTCTTCCCCAAATTTCTAGAGAGCACCCCTAGTGATTTCATCTCCAAATCAACTCCTTCTTCCACCAAATCTTCTTCTTCCCTCCTCTACTCCATGAAAGGAAGGTGCTAGCCAAGTTTGGAAGGATTCGGAGCTCGTTTGTGTCCATTTGGAATCTCTACGTGTCGGGAGGCCTTTTCCTTTGAATCTCTCTCCCGGAAGGTATAATCTCTTCTCTAAACCATCCCTTCATGCATATAGATCTATTTTTGACCCATAGGAATAACCCCATGGTTGTGTGTCCATTTGAGTCCATTTCGTGTCCATTTGGGCACTTGTAGAGGTGTCTTAGGTGTAGGTTTGTGTCCTAATGGGTAAACCCCTATTTGGACACATGGGGAATTATTTATATATTGATTTTGTATTGTTCTAATAATTATTCCAGATTTTTGGGTGTTTAGAGTTGTGTTTCCCCATGTATCATATTGTATCATATTATCTATATCAATATCTATATATATATGGTGGTATATATATTATCCTCTTTATATATATATATATATATATATATATATATATATATATATATATATATATATATATATATATATGTATATATATATATATATATATATGTATATATATATATATTTTTATATATGTATATATATATATATATATATATATATATATATATATATATATATATAAATATATATATATATATATTTATATATGTATATATATATATATATTGTGGCTTATATATACATAGATATATATTATGGCATATAGTGTGTGTTTCTTGTGTTGTGGATTTGGTATGTGGTCGGCCAAGTTTGGAGAATAGTGTGTGTGTGTTAGTGTGTAGAGGTGGTGTTTGATAATATGTGTGTGTGTGTGTGTTATATAGAGAGAGTGGAGTGTGTGGAGTGGTCTTGATAGGGGGGACTACCTGCTGCAACAGCAGCTCAAACAGTAGCAGTAGTAGGGCCAAAACAGTCCCTTAAACCCAGCTTAATAGCCTCATGTATCAGTCCCCAATTGACAGCCACCACAGTCTAAAACCTGTCCCCAAGTGTCTTCATTTCACCCCCCCAACTTCCAGTCCATGTGCAGTCATTTGTAGCAGCTACACACCAGCCTACCATGCCCCTACATACTCTGATTAACCTGCCCCTTCACACTCCAATACAGCAGTCCCAAATCCTGTCCTTGACTGTCCTGAAACACTCCCCAAAACTCCCCAATGGTTCAGCCATTGATACCCCATATAGCAGTCCCAAATGCACCATAAATCAGTCCTATAAACCCCAGAATTGGTTCCCTTGGCTGTCCCCATGACACCCCTGGACAGCCATGCATACCAGCCTAAACTTAGCATTGTATCACTCCATTTCAGTCCATAAAACCCCATGTGTTAGACCCATATATCAGTCCATTGATATGCCCTAATACCTGTCCTTAAATCAGTCCATGAATGGACAGTTGTAACCCCAAAACTGTCCTGCAGAACAGCCCTTCATAAATCAGTCCAGTTGCACATTGGGCAGCCCCATTCATAGCAGCAAGCTTGACCAAACAAGCCTCCATATCAAGTCCTTAAACCCAGCCTTGATAGCCCCTCCTAACCCCCATATTGCTCCCATTCCTGTCACTTTACCTGTCCTATGTGACAGTCCCCATAGCCATCCTAAACCAGTCCCTAACTCTCCATGAATCAGCCCTTAGCAGCCCCCTCAAACCAACTACAAAACAGTCCGTTGAAGCCTCAAATCAGTCCTATATACATGTATCCTGTTGCCTTTGGGTATGTGAGTGTGAGTCTAGATTTAGGTGTATAGTGAACCAAACCATTGTGTGTAAGCCTATGTATACACATGTGTGTGAGTTTGTATAGGAACCTATGGATGAGCCAATAGGTAGCTATTTGCCTAGGTGCATGTGAACCTATATGTTGTGGGTGAGTGAGCTAGTTAGAGTGTGTGTATGTGAGCTTATATATATGTACTTATATATATATTTGAGTTATATATATATTTGTGTGGGTGGGTTTATATATGTATTATGAGTGAGAATGGTATAAGGGTAAGGTAATGGGTAATGGATAACATGTACCATAAGATGACTTAGATGACCTAGATACTTGGATTTCTTGGTAGGTAATATTAGTATAGGGTAGTATCTAGCTATCCTAGGAAACCTAGGCTAGTATTCCTAGATTAGAGTGGTATTGTGCAAGGTATAGGTATTTACCTTGGTAGGGTAAATATAGGAAATGTCTAGAAATAGGGTATTTGAGTTTGGAGTCTAAGATAGAGTTAGAACTTGGTTTCCTTGGTTGGTAATGATCAAATATAGTGCTCATAGACTAGTTTTGACGTCGGTTGACCATTTTGACCAAAAGTCAACAAAAGTCAACCGAGAGTCAAACTTAGCCTTTAAGTGACCAGATTTGACCAAAACCAAACCAGAGTTGACCAGTTGACTAAAAGTCAACAGTTGGTCAACATGTGACTTATTTGACCTAGGGTTGACTCAGTGTCGACCAGAGTTGACCAGAGTTGACTTTTTGACCAAAAGTCAACTGTAAGTCAACCCTTGACCCAAATTGACCTAGTTTGACTTGGATTAATTTCCTGTGACCTTGTTTGACCTTGGTTGTCCTAGTATGACCTAGTATGACCTAGTTTAGCTTGGTGTGACTTAGGTTTGACTTAGATTTGACCTAGATTGACCTAGATTCATTTAGAATGCATTGTAATGCATCTTATTATCATTTTTGGACTCATAGTGACTTGTTCTGTTCTATAGGAGCCAGACACCACTCCTCGGACAGTATATTCTCTTCAGACACTCAGGCTATCAGGCGAGTACATTCTCTAACCGTTTCATACCTGTATAAATTTACATTCTTGCTCTAGATTACTGTACTTGATGCTGACACGATCATTATCACGGATTGGTACTATATAGATCTTCTTCTGAGATGTTATCTCCTTGTATTCACTAAGTACATATTGTGATGTGCGTTTCACTTACATATTGTATTTATTGAATACCTTTATCATTGTACACTCATTGTGCATATTGTACTCTTAATATCACATTGAGCTATTGTACAAGCCATTGTACAAGCCATTGTATAGGTAACGTAACTGAATTGGATCCTTGTGTATTGATTGGGGGAGGGAGAGTAGAAGTGGTTATGTGATCAATCCTATTGTATAAGAAATTGTATATGTCCATTGTACACTCACGTACAAAGGAGTCCCATTTTATTGTATAACCTAACCCGTTTACATAACCATATTGTACTTTAAATCACAGTAGGCTTACAGTTCTTACTTATCATATTTAGATATTTCCTGTTATCAAATCTCTACTGTTTTTCATATACTTCTTTCTTTCAGCGTTTCATGTACTTTACTCTATTGCATGCTTTATATTTCCTAACTCGATATTAACTGTGTGAGATGTTTTGTGCTCGCTCCGTCCTGACTGGACCTGTTGAAAATATTACAGAGGATGAGGAGGAGGCCTGCATAGACACCTACTATGGGGCAGCTGTAGATGCCATGTGTGACCCAGATTTCCAGCCTGATCCACTAGCTTAGAGACTGAGGCTCCCTAGTCTAGGTTTTCTATTTCTGTCATTTGAGATCTAGATTGTATATATTCTTTCATTTCAGTGTTAGAGTCTTGTATTGAGCTGGATGTTCTGATTTGTTATGTCAGTAGACACTTAGACTCTCTGGTTGTATTTATGTGGTTTTTCCTTCATTCCAGTATTTATCTATCTATCTTCCTATCTTTCATTCTGTTTTAGATGTGATTGAGACTGTATATTGCTATGTCACCTCCATTCGGAGTGTATATACTGTACAGGTACCTTTATATTGTTAGATGATTGACCTAGGACAGCGTTCTACTGCCGACACTACGACGTAGGCTGGGCGTTGTTACGTTCTCGTACCCTCACAGTGGGTGCGGGTCGTGACAGTTTCCTAGATATCTAGTCCATCTTAGGACACATGTTGATTATCCTCATTACCTTATCCTATATTGTTCTCATATCTAGCTAGACACCCATACACACAACACTCACTCATTCACTCACAACATTGGCTCCCATAATACTACACTTATAGGTTCACATATAGGCTCTCCTATTGGTTCACACCTAGGCTTACACACATATGGTATATAGGCTCACATACATATAGTATATATAGGGCTGTCCTATAGTGGCCAATATGGCCCTGATATTGACTGATTTCTAAGGCTAAATGGGGACAGCTATAGGGACTGGTTTAGGACAGCTATAGGGACTGGTTTAGGGGGCCAATATGTTGGCTGAAATGTAGGGGTTCATGGTGTCCATTTGGACTGGATTAGGACTAAAATATGGACTGGATTAAGGGACTGTTTGGCATGGTTTGTAGGCTGTTTAAGGACTGATTTAGGACAGGTTTAAGAGTGCTTATATGGTGTCAATATGGAGCTAATAAGGACAGGTTTGGGACTAACTCTAAGGCCAAACTAAGGCTGGATTGGGACTGCTACTGGTTTGCTAAAATTGGACAGCAGCATTAGCTGCCATAGCTGCTATTAGCAGCTCTAAAAATCAGTCCCCCTTGTGGGGACTGATACCCCATTGCTGCTGAAACAGCAGGGCATTGCCCCCCCATTCACTCTCAAATCTCTCACTCCCTCTATACACAAACACACACATACATTCAAACACCAAACCAACTCCACACTCTCAATCCTCCCCTTGGCCGAAATCCTCTCACACCTCAAACACAAATGAATACACACATTGACACACCATGTGTATATACATATAAATTTGAGAGCCCATATACATATATATATATATATATAGACACAATATACATATAACATTGATATATATATATAGACAGAGATAAATAAATATGTTACAATATGATACATTAGAAAAACACATTTTTAAACAAATAGAAATCTGATATTTAATATCTAAATAACATTTAAACAATATATATTAAAAATACATGTGTCCAAATAGAGATTTTCTCACTAGGACACAATCCCACACATAGGACACACCTAGAAGTCTCCAAATGGACACGAAATGGACACAAATGGAGAGACAACCATGGGGGTTATTCCTATGGGTCTAAAATCATCCTATATGCATGAAGAAATGAAAAGGAGGAGATTTATATCTCACGGTAGATCGAATCTAGGAAAAATCCTTCCGATGCGACCCCGACACGTAGAAATCCCAAATGGACACGAACGAGCTCCGAATCCTCCCAAACTTGGCTAGCTCCCTCCTTAGCTTGAGTAGAGAAGGAAAGAAGAAGATTGGGTGGAAGAATTGATGGATTTAATGGAGAAAATCAATAGAAACTCTCTCTAAAATAATTGGAAAAGAACAAGAGAGAGAAAGTGGAATGGAAAATAAAATAAAAGGCTCACTCCCTACTCCTAGCTAGGGTAGGCCACAAGGTGTTGGTTATCCCCTATTGAAAATGTCTAAAAAGCCCCCACTAGCCTATTAATTAATATTAGGAAAAAGGGTTAATGGTTAAGGCTAAATTAGTCATTCTAAATCTCTAATATAACCAAACCCTATCCATAAATAATTAGTCTAACCACTAACTAAAATTAATATTATGTGGGCCATGGCTAACTAGTGTGTGGGTCCCACTAGAGTCAAAACTACCCCGGGTCCCGATACAAGTCGGATTGAGTTAAAATTCGAACCCGACTCAATTAATCCCAAAATAATATCATAAATAAATAAATAAATTCCAAAATAATTCTAAGGTGGTAAAATGACCAAAATACTCCTGTTCATGAAAACTGGGGATGACAATATCCGAAAGTGGATTTCGATGAGTCGATCTCAAAATGGCCCATTGACTCGGACTATGGGTTCGATTTGCACCGAAATGCGTGTCGGGGCCCACGTCCTCTAAATCTTACAAACTATATATGAATTCGTGCCAAAATGATGCCATGAGTTCATTGGTAGTGTCAAAATTAGAATCCAGAGTTTTGGGTCCAAAATTAGAATTTACAAGTTGGAAATTACGATTTCGGACGGCCAACTTAATTTGATGTCAAATTCAACCAATCAAACGAGCTCACAATGAAACAAAAGTTTAGTGACAAGAAGTTGGTTATACCAGCGTACACAGGAACTAGTGGCGCATCAAACGAAGCTACGACGACAGAGATACAAATCTACGAAGTTGGCTCCATGAAACTGTCCAAAGTAAACATAATTATTCGCGCAACTTGGCAGCCAATTTTGACCTATCAAATGCATGAATTAACGGCTGAAACTTTAGGTGAAGGTAAAGCTATATACCAAAATTGTAGCCGAAGAAAGAGTTCGACGATCCAACGGTCAGATTGCCCAAAAATGCATCTAAAATTGTTGTCTAAAGACGTGCATTCTGACTTCTCCAACACGCGCGTTACGACGGGATCCTGTACGAAACGTACGAATCGCCTACGTCGTACGACTGAGGCACATATCCACTATGGGGGTGGCCTAGGCAGTTCGTTGGGGCTGTGCAGCCTCATGGTGGGTCGTCGAAGGTACGGCGGCGTAGCCGTACTTGGGCGACGCTCGCCCACCTGCTACTGTAGCGCTCGCTGCTGTTGTCCCAGTGTTGCATGGATGGGCGCACCTGCCAGGGGAGCACAGGGCAACCGTTGCTCGTGTGACGGTGGGCGGTGCCGAAAACTTGCGAGGCTACGTCCATCCAGGGAAACAACTACGATGGCAGCAGTTACGACAGGGTTGCCATATGTGCTGGTTTCATGCGGGTAGCCTGCACACTATATGGGACTGCCCGGGACGACGATGTCAACGAGGCTCTCCCAGTAGTCGCTGGTGGTGGAAGAGGCTGCGGCCAGCGGCCCATACAGCAGCTACAGCAGTTGTGATAGGTAGGAGTAGGAGAAGAGGAAGAAAAAAAGAAAGAAGGAAGGAGGAGGACTATGTTGGGTTCTCTTTGGAGAGAAAGTAGATGGGTTAGTGTGGAGGACGGAGAAGTTGATGGAGTGTTAGGGTTTGGTGGTGTGAAGAAGAAGAGGTGGAGGAGAAGAATTGAGGGGCTCTCGGCTAGGGGGCTAGGAGCTGCTGTTCTATAAGGGAGAATAAGAGATGAGTTGTTTGTTATGTTAATATTATGAAGAAAGAGGTTGGCTATGAGTTTGTAGAGAGAGAGAGAGAGAGAGAGAGTTATAGAATCTCTCCAAAAAGTGAGGTGGTATTGCTAAGGTGTGATTGGTCACGGGATTGGGTGTGCCATAGGTGTCTTTTCTAAGGCATCTCTTGGCTTGGCCAAAAGAGGGTAATTTTGGATGGTAAGGATTTAGTGTATTTTAATAGGAATTTCCCTCTAACCTTTATGGTTAATGATTTATTCATTAGGTTTAGGAATGTGTTTGCTAGTGTGTTTGGTGTTTTGTAGGAATAGGATGTCGTTGTGTGTGTAGGTATTCATGAGGGGATGACATGAAGCTTGGGTTTGGTTCAATTTAGTCAGGTTGGGTCAAAGTCGGGCTTGGTGCGATCAATGGCTTAATTTAAGTCATTTATGATCACGGTTAAATAAATAGCATGTGGAGGCTCAATTGAATGAGACACAAGTGTCCGGTGTGTAGTAGGCTTAATGTGGGTCATGACCATATTTTGGATTGACATGCTTGGGTCGAATTGGTGTCTCCAATTTGAGTCAAAAATAAATATGACTCCGTGATATGAATCAAGATTGGGTCATGTGTCAGAAAAGTTGTGCGATTAAAATAAAGCACAAGAAGGTGTGCTTGAGTGGAAAAGAATGGTGTTGTGTGTTTACGTGGGTCATGAGAGTGGCCACATGAAATTGGGTTGGGTGTTGGGTCAAGATGGGTTAAGTTTGGGCTAGGTGTGATCAATGGATATAAATTTAAGTCATTTAGATCATTGATAAAATAATAGCATGCAGGAGATCAACTGGGTGGCACACAAGTGATACTGCATAGAAGACTAAAAATAGGTCGTAATCATATATTGGGTCGATTAGATTGGACCGATGTCGAGTTCCGAAATTAAATTGAAAGTTAGGTCATATTTTTCGGTAGATGATCAAATAGCCTAAATTGACCCAAATGTTGTGCGATGCAAATAGAATACAAGGGAATAAGTTTGAATGGGACATGATATATCAACATAAGGATAAACTTGTCTAGATCAAAACTCATGAAGGACATTTCGAGATATTGACATCCCTGGCGCTCCAAAAATTAAAGTCACAGAAAAGTATATTTAATAATCAAAACTAATTATGATAAAAAAACATTTATTGGAAATAATTCCTTTAATAAAATTTAAAATAATTCCTAAAATCCAGGAGGCTTATACATGGTGAGGAGCACCTTATCAGAGAATCGACCATCTTTGTAATAAGGGATGAACAAACACTTAACTATAAAGATGGCTCATTTGAAGATGATGCAAATGTCATAGAAATGATTAATGTTGTATATGAACATGTTTTCGATGACCCCAAGTCATTTAACTCGAAGACGCTAAAAAGCTTCTTTATCCTAGTTGCTCAACGTATACAAAGCTATCAGGATTGATGAGACTATATAACATTAAAGGAAGGTATGGGTGGTCTGACAATAGCTTTTCTAAGTTGTTGATAGCTTTTCTAAGTTGTTGAAATCTCTTCATGATATGTTCCCAAAACAAAATGAAATACCTTCATCAATGTACAAGGATAAGAAGATAATGACTACTCTGGGTTTGCAATATGAGAAGATTCATGCGTGCCCCAATGATTACATACTTTATAGAAAAAAGTATAGCAATTTATCTGAATGTCCCACTTGTGGAACATCAAGATGGAAAGAGGCAAATAATGGTATGTTTTCTATTGAAAAGTTTGGGATAAACTTTATATATAATCACAAATAGAACAGAGTACAATGTAGGATCTCGTTGGGATCCTAGGAATACACTTTTGTTTTTATCTGGGAATCATGGCGATGGAGAGGTGATTCTTTATTCCATTGATGATCTGACGACGATCTCGAACTCTCTGAAGGTCTAAGTTGCTCTGGAACGGGCAGTAACTTGAAGAGGATTGAAGCTCTTGTAAGTGCTCTGGATGCTAAAGTGGTTGAAAAGTTGAAGATCCGAAGCTCTTGAATGAAGGAATGATCCTTTTATTTATAGGCAACAGAATGATCCATATGCGTGCATGGAGACTTTGTACATAGGGATGCCACGTGTCTGGCTTGTTAGGCATATGGATGATGCGCTGGGTGCTGGAGCTAAATCTGTTCGAACTGTACTGCTGAGCTACGGAGCAGCTGATATGTGGCAGTTGTTGAGATTTGGTTATTGCAGAGATCTTGGGCAATTAGCACCCGTTCGTAGGCAAAACTGAGTCAATGACACGTGGCACGTGTCTATTGCTCAAAGATTATGGAACTGTTGCTAGTTGATCTGCTTGGATGCATCTAGGATCTGGCACATGGAGAGACTTATTTACCTGACTTTTAAGGGTCAATAGCAAGTCTGGACGCATGACTTTTGAGGCGCATATAGAGTTTGAACGCATGGCTGCTGAGGTGCATACGAGTAATCAGTCGGCCACGTGCACAGTCGTAACTGACAAACGAGTGATGATTGCGTCTCTTTGTCTTCTGTAAAAGTTGATCGCTCAGACTTCGAGACGTGTGCTGCTATCATTTTGGTCATTTTAGCATTAAATACTTTGATGGGTGGAGAGCTTTAGATGGGCACATCAGTTGTGCAGCGCATGGAGCTGACGAGCACATAAGCTACATGGCGCATCTTCTTTGGTCAGCTTTGTTGAGTCTTTCGAGGATGACTTTGACTTAGCTAATTTTGAGATGGAAGATTCATCACTATTAATGCAAGTTCATTGTACTGACTTCAGAGAAGTTGCCACTTGGCGCATGGGTTTGATTTGCTCTGGCCTATAAACAGCAGTGTAGAGAGTTTGCTTGTTCATTTCATCCAAACTTCTCGTTTGAGATGAACTCGACCGATCCTCCTCATTGGCAAGACTGTGGATTGTGGATCTCCTCGTTCAAAGAAGCTTTGATTTTGACGACGAACTCTTTCAGAAAACTGATATACGCCGGGAGAGCTATGGACACAACAGCTTATGTTCGAGCCCATTGTCGGCAGTGTTCTTCTAAGATATGGCGTTGAGTGCCTATTGCATCCAAAGAACGAGGTCGTCGTACCCTGACTTTCGTTATGCTGGAAGAGCCATCGGGTTTGGATTGATTACCAACACGCGTTCTGCTCAATAAATGCTTAATTAGCCGAAGCACTCGCACGTTGACAAGGAAGTGATTCTCTCTGATGAGGTGGAATGATGCACATATGTTGAGACGTCAAGGTGATGCCCCTAGCTGAGTCGATGTGCTTAGATGTAGAGTTTAGGCTTCTTTGTAATAAACTTTTTATTGTAATCATTTTAGCCATGTAATAGATTTTCATATAAAATATAAAAAAATCTACTCTTTATGTGCTTTTTATCTCTGCTGTCTTTGAATGATGCGCTGACATTTGTCTTGTGTCTTCAACGTATGATGTTTGTGGCTCATAGACACTTTCGTCTTCGGATGCGCTTGAAATTCCATGCTTCTACATGGTCCTCATAAAATTTTCTTTAAAAAAGTCCCTATCAAAGTTCTATGGTATTTTTCTCCTATTCTCCGGTTTAAACAGATGTTTCAATACTAAAAAACAGCAAGGGAGTTAACTTGACATGCCAATGAAAGAGTAGTTGATGGCAACTTCATACCCCGCACACCCCCCCCTCATGGGAGCTATTGACCAAAAATGGCCAGATTTTGCAAAAGAACATAGAAACCTTCGACTAGCTCTTTCAGTTGATGGTATAAATCCATATAGCTCACTTAGTAGTAGGTACAGTTGTTGGCCAGTTATATTGGTGACCTATAATCTACCGTCGTGGTTGTGCATAAAAAGAAAATTCATGATGTTATCACTATTGATATCAGGTCCACAGCAACCGGGCAATGATATTGATGTTTATTTAGCACCATTAGTTGAGACTTGAAAGTTTTATGGGAAGAGGGAGTTGAAGCTTATGATGCACAAAATGAAGAGTTCTTTACTTTGAAGACTGCATTGTTATGGACCATCAACAATTTTTCTGCATATGAAAATCTGTCTGGTTGAACTACAAATGGGTGTTATGCTTGCCCCATATGCGGGAAAGATACTTATGCGTCTAGACTGAAACATAGTGGTAAAATGTGTATACTGGTACAAGGAGGTTTCTTCTAGGCTATCATCCGTATCGTAGTCAAAAAAAAGTTTTTAATGGTAAGCAGAAATTTTCTGATCCTCCAATACTATTGAGCGGGAAAGAGAGATTAGAAAAGGTTCCTGAAATTTCGAACTCATGGGGAAAAAACATGGAAAATACAAAGAATCACATTTAGGTGAAAGAAGATGGATGAAGAAGAAGTCAATCTTCTTTACACATAACTATTGGGAACACTTGCATGTCCACCACACACTTGATGTTATGGACATCGAAAAAATATTTGTGAGAGCATATATGGTACATTGCTTAACATTTTCAGAAAGACAAATAATGGACTCAATGCTCGTCTTGATTTGGTGGACGAGGGGATAATGAAAGAATTAAAACATGATTTTAAAAAAAACGTATTTATTTGTTGCGAGCTTGTTATACATTAACAAAAGATGATAAGAAGACATTTTGTCAAACATTGTTAGACAGAAAAGTTCCTGAAGGTTACTCTTCTAATATCAGAAATCTTGTCTCAAAGCAAGATTTGAAGCTATATGGTCTCAAATCTCATGATTTTCATGCATTAATGCAACAACTACTACCCGTGGCAATCCGTTCAATTCTGCCTAAGCCGGTTAGAGTTGCTATTACCCGGTTTTGTTTCTTCTTCAATACAATCTGTAAGAAAGTAGTGGATGTGAATAAGCTAAACGATATTCAAAATGATCATGTGGTCACATTATGTATGTTGGAAAAGTACTTTCTGTCGGCTTTCTTTGACATCATGGTCCATTTAACTCTCCATTTTGTTGCACAAGTTAGAGTATATGGACCTGTTTTTCTGACATGGATATATCCATTTGAAAGGTTCATGAAACCCTTGAAGGGTTATGTGCGCAATCATAACCGTCCCGAAGGATGCATTGTAGAATGTTACATTGCAGAAGAAGAAATAAAATTTTATAATGAGTATTTATCACGTATTGAGACAATAGGATATCCACTTGCAAGGAAGGGCAACATTTAAGATGGCAAACCTTTCCCTAGAGGTTGTCTCGTGGCAGTTGATTGTGAAGAATGGCAACAAGCCCATTTATATGTTTTGGAGAGCACAGATGAAATTGAACCTTACAATGAGCATATTGAGTGGTTACAGTTACAACATCCCCTTAAATCTAAAAATAAAAAGTGGTTGTAGGACAAACACAACCAGATATTTATCTATTGGTTACAGGAGAAGGTAGTAGTTGAAGCAATACTATTGTATTTATACATGGTAACAATATTAATAATATCTAAATTTGTACAGGTTGACGGTGCATTTAAAGTAAAAGAAGACATCTCACAAACTATCAAGTCGATAGCACAAGGGTTTAGCCATCATGTACTTAAATGTTCCGGCTATGTTATTAATGGTTGCCGCTTCCACACGAAGGATCGTGACAATGCTCGGGTTACCCAAAATAGTAGAGTTAGTCTTGTAGCTACGACAATGCAGATTGCAAGTTCTAAAGACAAAAATCCAATAGTAGGAAATATGTGTTTCTATGGAGTTATCCCAGAAATATGGGAGCTTGATTATCATAGGTTAAACATTTCAATATTTAAGTACGATTGGGTCGAGAGTAAGGGGTTAAGGTTGATGAACTTGGTTTCACATTGGGGGACCTTAATCAAGTCGGGTACAAGTCAGATTCTTTTATTTTAGCTTTGCAGGCCAAGCAAGTATTTTACGTAAAAGACCAACTTGATCCTCAATGGTCTGTTGTTTTGTCTACTTCTCCAAATGAGTATCTACATGACGAAGCTGATGAATACCTGGATAATTTGGTGGAACATCATCCCTTTACTAATGCATCGTTGGATGCTGGGTTATTTGATGTTGGTAATGATTATAATATGTGTTATAAAAGAGTAGATTGTGAAGGAAATTGGGTTGATAAGTAAATTTTGGTCACAACTTTATGATTATATTTGACATTAATGAAGTATGTTTTTACTCTTATAATTTATAGTCTTTTTTTACTGATACTCGAATTCTGTGAGTATAGAAGATTGTCTACTTAGGCACGAGACAAGGTCAGGAAACAAGTAAAAAACTGAATTATGTTTTAACTCTTATTTCATAGTTTCTTTTTACTGATACTTGAATTCTAATACTTATTTGTTAAGTAATTTAAATTTTTATTAGGCTCAAGTTTTATTTTACTTAATTATGTGCTCTTTTCTATCTTAGGTTCAAGAGATGAACCCTCCATAAGTAGGAAATGTCCAAACCAAAAAAACAACAAGAGGGGTTACAAAGATAACAAACTATTAAAAAAAAAGTAATGGAATCAAGAAAATTGTCATATTCAACGATGTATGACAGCCTATTAGAGAGGCCGAGGCAGAATGTGTCAGTTTGCTTGGGGTTATTGCACGAAATATGATACCCATCACTTATGATGATTGTCGTAAAGTTCCTCATAATATTAAAAATAATGTACGGGCATCAGTAGAGGTATCTTAAATATGAAGAAAATAATTATTTTGAGTTTGTTGATTGGTTATTAGTTCTAATTAATTAGAACAATCTTACATAATATGCATCAAAACTTTATTATGGATCCGCGAGTTAAAAGAAAATTAATACAAACGATGGATATTAATACAAAGTCATTTAGCATACCTTAACAGTGAAATAACGTGTAGGCAACTCTAGAGGGGGGTGAATAGAGTTTGTGTCGATAATCACCAAATAAAAATTAACTCTATATTACCTCCACAAAATAACTATCAAGATAGTAAATAAATCAGAGAGAAATGCGAAATTAAATAAAGATCAGAAGAGAATAAGCAAACACACCAGTTTTAACCTGGTTTCCCTCGTGGAGGACTAGTCCAGGCCTGAGAACTCTAGCTCAGGATTAAAATCCACTATTTGTAAAATAGTGTACAACCACGTGCCTTTACTCAGAAGAGTACGCCAACTTCTTACAGATTCGTAGGTGGCGAAACTTGGAATTGTCCAAGTGACTTTTCTTTCACTCTTGCACACAACTTCTAGCTGATATCGCATTGAGCACCTTGGGCTAAGGAGAGTTGTAGCTTAGGAGATATGGAAGAATGAAGCTTTTCGGTAGTAGAACTTAGAAAGCTTGAATATTTGAAGGTGAGAGATAGAAAGATGATATGAAATGAGGGAAATCAAGCCTTATTTGTACTACTCTGGGGAGACAGAGTTCGGCCCGAATTCTGCCCCAAGAATTCAAATTTTTGAACGTTGGACAACTTGTACCAAGCAGGCCCTAAAAATCAGGGTACTGGAAATCAGGGGACAGAGTTCGGCCCGAACTCTGTGTGGGGGAAGAGTTCGGCCCGAACTCTGCCTCCTAGGTGGCAGAATGGCCTTTGGGCCTATGGGCTTTGTTTGGCTTGGTAGATTTTGGGCTTGGTTCAGGAATTGGTCTGTTTGTATGGTAGAGCTTGGAGAGATATGTCTAAGGGTTGAGATGACTCAGTGCGACTCAACGTACACATTTTTCTAGACTCAATAAAATGAAGATTACAGATATGGAATAAATAGGAAAACAAGAGCCCTTTGATGACGCCTTTCTTCTGATATTTGAGCAGATCTGAAGACGTCTTTTTCCTTGATAGCAGTCGTCCAAAGATAAGCAGATCTGGAAATCTGAATACCTTTCGGAGGCTTCGTCCCCGAACCCCCGATGGGGGGCGCTGTCCCCTCGACCCCTGTCCGCTGATCGGGCAGCGGAACCCCCGATGCGAGGCCCCGGATAGGTCGCTAGGCGGTTCAGAAAAATCTTTTTTTTTGTATGACGCCGTCTTTGGTCCATCATTCATTCTTCATTGCCCGATGTCCTGGTTTAATCATATTAGATCATGCTTACCGCATGTCTACAAATACATGTTAGGCGAGCAAAATATGTTGCAGTACGATACAAGCATAGCAATATGATATAGGACAATTAGGATAATGTTAAGTTTAAGTAGCAACATGATAGTGAGTAAATAAATATTAGTGACATCATTATGTTAAACTTAGTTGATTAGCCATATTCAAAAAATGATGTAATTATTGGGCCAACAATCTTCCCATTTTTGATTATGGCAAATCAGTTATGTTTAAGACATATACGATAGATACATGTATCACTAATAAACATGTAATCAGTTAAGTTTAAGACATATACGATAGATGCATGTATCACTAATAAACATGTATGGTGTGCTAACTTAAACTTATTTCTCCCCCTTTGACATGATCAAAAAAATAAGCTCTCCCGTAATAAGAGATAAACCGAACTCAAGCATAAGTAAGGGATGAAGGCATAGACAATCATGATCAAGATATACTAAATGAGGAACAATGGGAGAAGTGTGTAAAGACAAGTATAGAAACTACATACCAAATGTAGAGTGCCAAATAGAAAATAGCTTGTCAAAACACAAATAGTTGGTAAAACAAAAAAAATGAAAATAATCAATAGATAGTTTACCAACATGAAATCCAAGAAAGACATCCAAAAACATAGTATGATATGAAATATTGCTCTAGTTTTGGAAGAGAATTAAAAAAAATCAGTCAAAAACCATAGGGATAAGATAATTGCAAATAAAAGATATCAAAGAAGAAAGATACCAATTGAGATATTGAAATATATAAACTTGATATCAATTGAAATAAATAAACTTGAAACATTGATCAAGGAAACTATGATAGTCACAATTGTCCACAGATAAATGGTGGAACAAAATAAAGGAATGATCAATGTAAAATAGAGCAATTGATATCAAATAATCTCATTATATGCAAATCTATTTGCTTAAATCTATTTGCTTATCCAAAATTCATGCATTTAAACTCAATTACCTTATATGCTATATGAATACACTTTAGATAAACATGAAGGTAAAAGAGAAAAATATTTGAGAAAGAGAAATTTAGTCGACTTGAATGCTCCCCCTCAAATTATTACCAATATGGATAAAATCATAAATTTTGGGTAAGTTCTCAACAAGGAAAGCCAAATCAATTAAGCATACAAGGAAAAACCAAATAAAAAAAAAGCATAATAGTCATCAAGAGAAGATACGTAAGTTAATATTAATGAGATGACTCATATAAAAGAGTATGATGAAAACAATTGCATATACTCTCATAAATCTTTCACAAAATATCAGTATCATAACCTCAATCACTAAAATAATGATAAAAATATGGGTCAATGATGAACTAGATATACTACATATTAAAGGGTATAAATGAATTGAACCAATTTATTTGCTCCCCCTTAAAATATGCGTATCTAGTTCCAAAGCACTTATAGCAAAAAAAAATGATAACTTTAAGATCTAGGGGTAAATCAACTATTGATTTCTTCCACTAGCTCAATGCATATAAGGCTATCAAATAGTCATAAAATGAGTAATATCATCTTTAATTAGTCAAGAAGATATATCCACTAATAGTTAATAAAAATGAGAAATCAAAAGAATATTTTAATTTAGCACATGTAATCAAAAGAGACATACACTAACCTATATAAAAGAATCTCATATTTAGATATCAAAGATCAATGCATGTTACCTTTTGAGAAAAATGTCATCATGAAAGGAACAAAGTCAATTAAATCAGTCATAGTGAAAGTCAAAATATAGCTCAAAAATACAAAAAAATAAAACTCAAATATCATGTCCATAATTATCTAATTAAGAAATGATCAACCAATTTATTGCTTTGCATGGACTATGTATATTTTACCACATATGTACCCATCAACGGGTAATAATCCAATATTGCTGACACTAAATGAGAAACCAATAAAGTTCAAATAGCAAAGAGCATATGTGATAATCCATAAGTAGTCAAAGTAGAGTAATAAATTAACTTCATAACCACATAATTAGATAATATAGGACTACTCAACCATTAGGATCATTCATCAAGAAAATAAATAAATAATTATGATCCGTCATAAATTTCATCTAAAAACCATATAAACAAACCAATGAAAAATATAGAAAAGAGTTAATATTATTTAAATGATTGCAAATTTATTCCAAAGAAATGATAATATGATAAAATTATGACCCAAAAGATGAGAGAAATTTAAGAGATGCTTACCAATGACTAGTATGGAAGGAAGTTAAAGCGATGAATCACAAACTTCAATGAAAACAAGAAAAAAATTTGTCAAACTAATTTAGAGACAAAACATATGTATCTACAAATCTTATCAAGAAAATTCATAAATCTTGTTTTTGTAAACTAGCATATCACATATATATTAAAATTCAAGAAGATAGCTAGATAAGTAAAAGTGAACAAAAATTATGTAGCTTAATCAATACATTGTAAATAAGCAAGCTACATAACTAATTAAGATTAATGAGGCAGGCCATTAACAGGATAAATGTGCTCATTAAATCTTAAGTCACTAACACTAAAGATATATGCTTAAGCAAAGAGTTCACAATAAGGATAATACATTTTGAATGATCAAAATGATTTATATACTCTATATTAAGCAAGGATAAGAGTATAAGATAGCAAGTAAATGAATTAGACTCTTATCAAGTAAAGGACAAAAGAGATGTTCATGAAAATACAATAGAGCAAATCTTTTTGCCAAATATTGAGATTAACCCAAGATAATGAAATAATAGATTGATCTCGAGAATGCAAAATTATAGCCATTATGAAAGTGTATTCTCTAGAAATAGAAAATCTCAACACAAAAAGTTCAACCCATAGTAGCTAAATATATAAGAAGTATGATATATCAATTACATGTATTCTTATGTGCTACAAAAACATCATTGGGCAATAATAATAAAATATTTATAGCTAGATATGATGATGTATTCTGGAACTTAGGGGTGGATCCAGAACTAGATAATGGTTGCAAGTAGACCTTAATAAATCTTAAGTCTATATAGTATTGATCACTTTGGGTTAGCTGTAGGGGCCAGTTCCCAGCTAGCGGTAGTCCGAAGACTAGTACACCGTGTCGCTTCAGGCTATTTACACCTGTATGACAGAAGGACCCTTTCGATTTGTTCCTAAAATGTTTTTTACTTTTAAGAATTTAGATTTAAAGAAATATATGCAATATCATAAAACAACATCAAAATCCCAAATTCCTAAGTATAAGAAAGATAAATACCCAAATAATAATGAAAGAATGATCATCAAAATTTGCTAAGATTATTTTCAAAACAAATATTTTCATAATGCACTTGTAGAGATAAAAATATAGAAGATACATAACAAAATATGCACTTAATAAGTACGATAATTTTAACAAGTAAGGTAAAGCACAAACCAAGCAATTCTTAAAAGAACTTCCATAAAAGTCATGAACAAGACACTAATAAGCATTTTCTCTCAACATTCCAACTTAAAGGTATTGAATAAATAAATATCAACAGTTGGAATCATTAATATATATATATATATATATATATATATATATATATATATATATATATATATATATATATATATATATATATCACAAATAGGCATACATGAAAAGATCAGAAATCAATTAAAAGACATGTATCAACAAAAAAGAAGAAGAAGAAGATATCATCAAAAGAAGACTTTAAGGAATAAGCTAATTGATTCAAGAAAAAATAACACAAATTTGGTCAACAGAATCAATAGCTAAAGTATGAAGTAAGCACAAGTATGAATAGATACTCTTCAAAATAATATGAAACTTGAGCATAACTCATATGCCCACATAAAAATATTTAAACAAAAATAGATGTCAATATAATAAATACATAATCTGCATGTAAATGAAGATTTAATGAATATAGTCATGTATCCTTAATGAATGTTTGAAAGACAATCATAAATTATTCAAAAACACGTATAAATAAGTTTTATTTGGCAAAGACATAATAGATTCTCAAGAGGATAATCAAAATAAAATATGAGAATCGATAATGAATATATTATGCAGGCACAAGATTAAAAAGAAGTATAAGTATATACTTATCAAGTGATAAGAAGCTTGTGCTCAACACATATATTCACAAATACCAATGATATATTAAATACAAATCGGCAAGAAATAACTATCTCAAAACTTATAAAGATGAAGAGTTAAAATCATATTAACTCAAATCAAAACCAAGGTCATATGGACTAGAGTGATATGCATGCTTTATAAATAAAGATTAAGAAAAAACGAGCATACATATATAGATGTGTCACACTACTAGAAAATGAGTGATAAACTACATAGTGTGAACTAGTCATTTAAGCTAAGTAATTAGTCATGCTAGATAAAAGAAATAAAACATTAACTAAGCATGCTAGTATTATATCTCACATTGATTTATATAATAAGCAACTAAAGGATGTCAACGTGAGGTAGTAGCAAGACATCAAGAGAAACATGCTAGATTCAACAAATATAAACCATTTAAAAAGAATCGTTTAGCATGTTACCAAAGTGGCTCTAGTGGCCACACTTGTGTTGGTGCAATTGCTTAGAAGATAACCTTTGAGCTTTGCAACCACCAACACGCTCCTTGGTACTATGTCCCGATATAAGTAGCTCCACACTACACCATATTGGATAATTTCCAATGGACCCCCTTTTCAGTTTCTAACGGCCTTATCAGGTTAGAAATTACCAACTATGTTAAACTGTTAGTATATACTATAAGTCTGTTACAAATAATACATTTTTCCCCAAAATTATTCTGAAATTTTTTGGCTGACAGAAGGAAACACCCAAAAAAATTTGGCGCTCTAATTCCCCCCAATCCCCCTCCAATTTCACTATAAACATACACCCAACCATTGCTTCTGTCTCTCTCTCTCATTCACAAATCAAAAAAATTTGGTGTGCGAGTCCAACGACTAAGGCGACGGATCTACAGTAACATTCTTCACCAACAACCTCGACGAGTACGGCAAGTCATTTCCGGCGAGTTCGACAAGTACGACAAGGTCTTTGAAGGTTTCCTACGAGTACGAGTCGCCGACTGTCCAACAACCCCGAAAGGTTTCCAGCGGCGATCGGCTGTGACGGGCTCGTCGGTTGCTCAACAACCCCTTTTCGAGGTTAGAAAAAAAACCCTAGATTTTTGTGTCTAATAATTCAATTTTTCTTATCAAATTTATTCTGCAAATTAAATGTCTAACTTGATGGAACTTCAGACTGTTACATGCTCTTAATTTCCACAATCCTAGTAAATTTTGACTAACTTCATAGGGTACAATTTTTTCATGTTAAATTGCTAAAACTTTTATATTTCCAATTTTCTAAATATTAATTATATTTATTTTAATTGTTGGATTTTGACTTTCATAATCATCGGAATTATGTGTTTGTTTAAATTACATCGAACATCATGCTTGTCCTAATAAAAGAAGCCATTGACAATGATGAGAGCCTTGCCAAATTTCCCAGTTGCTAATATATAGTTTATTTGTTCGCTACATCTTTCTTGGTGTTAAGATTAAGATGTGTTCTCTCTATATCTTTTTGGGGAATAAGATAAAGGTTTGATCAACATTCCATTGAATCCAGAAGATAAGGATTCCAACAGAACAAATTTGGAAGTCAACATTTGATATAAATTAGTACATACATGTTTTGGAATATTGTTAAGGGCTCCTGCCACCCAAATGTACAGCACTTGTAACTTAGAAAGCGGAAAGCACAGTATCAATATGAGATAGTTAGCCTAGATATATCCATGTCATAGCCGAAGATGAGTTACCACTTCCTTGAATCTTAGCAGCTAGTCTTGCTTTTATAAATATTATAGATCCCTTCTATCTATCACAAAGCCCTAACATTTCAATAACAATGTATTATTATTTGTCCGCCTACATCACGAAAGTAAAATAAAATTCACATGCAAAAACACGAGGTAGTCAATTTAGAACACTAATATCTGAAAAATGATTTATACGTAATTACCAAAAAGTGAAAATAAAGTTGTTTATGATCTTCAACTGTATAGCAACTAAGAAGATAATAGACGATTGGGTAATATCAAAAAAATGGAAGATTCGGATCTTAGGAACCAATAAAATCAAGATGGAAAGAGAGGAAGAAAAATAATGACCTACAGATTCTCAGGCATATGATACTTGATTACTATTTACTGCTTTTTATTTAATTAAATATCATGATGGTTATAGTTATAAATAAGTTTCTTAGAATAAATAGAATCGGTTAAAATATCACTCTAGAAGATGGTTCCGTAGTAGATTATAGTTGATGTTGCAAACCTTTCTCTGCCTAGCCTGTGACAGAGCAGACTCAAGTTGATGTTCCAATTGTTGTAATTCTTTCACACTCAACATGTTTTAACATATCACCTTCATTGCTTTGTGTCCTTAAATACTTTCAGGTGATAAAGTGGGTGTTAAGCAAAGGGCAAGGTACTACAATGGGAACATATGAGCAGTTAATATATGCTTTGGAAAAGGACAACAGGGCTGAAGAAGCTCATACAATGTGGGAAAAGAAAATCAGCTATGATTTGCATTCCGTCCCTTGGAGGTTTTGTGATCTAATGATATCTATATACTACCGAAATAACATGCTAGAGAGACTTGTGAAGGTAAATGTTTCTGTCTATGCCAATAGCTCTTGTAACTTGTGTTTGTCACAATTTTCTCTTATTCCTTGTTATGTTAATGTGTATTTGTCTGTATAAAAATTGATGCAAAAATATGAACAAATAAGATTCTCATTGCAAAACTTTTAACTGAAATTTTAGTTTGATTCCAATCACATTTGCTGATTGTTTTTTCATACGACTTGACCAGCTTTTCAAATAACTCGAATCATATGACAGGAGACCGCCAAGTAAGTCTATTGTAAGGAAAGTGGCAGATGCATACGTAATTCTTGGCTTAGTAGATGAGAAGGACAAGGTATTAGAAAGATACAGTGATATATTAAGTGATACAACGAAGGAATGCGTCACAAGTTCTCGAAAGAGCTCACGAAAGAATGATAAAAAAGCAGGTAAAATGCTCCTCCATCAGTAATAAAAGATTCCAAAGGGTATCTTGAGATTTCAGTTTCTTGCATTTCTGATGGGGAGGAATTCTAACCTCTTTCTCAGTCACTGCTTGCATCTAAACATGGAGAATTGTAAGTGAAGGAACATAGTTCTTTCTAGAGAGTTATTTTTTCCTATTCTTACTTCCGCTATATAATTTGGCGATTTGGGAAGTTAAATAAGAGAAGGTTTAACTTCTAGTACTTAAAAAATCCATAAGGAGTGCAATAATTCTGGATTATACTCTCTAAAAAAGAAAATACTTATATGTTGTTCTCTAGCTACTTGCATGATGTGAATGCCATCTTGTTTGTTGTTCCAGATTTTATTTCTGTAAGGTGATTTTTTTCGTGCTTTATAGGTAAGAAAAAGCAAAAAAGTGAAGAAGCTAAAGAAAATGTGCTAGTAGACTCTGGTCCATCAGATGAAGAGTTTGTTAGTTCTGTGTAAAATCAGCGGCAATATATTTAAGGTAAATTGATGCATACCTGCAAAACTGTTTGCATATGATATTTTAAATTATCCCGTTGGATAAAATATATTATTTCTTCTTTCTTATTCATGTGCTAACTCCTTCTCCTTCTCCCACTTGTATTTTTGGGGGATGGATGAGAACTTTTGCCTTCGTTTTTATTTGTAAAATAAAGACTTATGACCATGGTGTTCTACTGGTGAAACAAATACTTAATTTCATTGCATACAACTGATTATTGCTGGGGAGATGGAGAAAGGCTATGTTTGCATTAGCTAGGTTCACTTTCTTATTTCTCTTACTATGTATGTACGAGACTTGATAATGACAGTGGGTCTTGCTGTAACTTTAGCATGTCGAATTTAAATGTTTATCATGGCCACTGAATAAAGAGGTCCTTGCTGATATGTCTAGAGTTTCTAATTATATTTCTAGGATTGAAGCAGTGCAATTGCATACATTGTGTTTAATTTCTCATTTATTCCTTTAGATATTTAATGTATATACATCTTTCCCATTTCGTACTTAGTTTACAGCTCACCGTCCTGAAGAAGCCTTGGATTCTCCAGCAGTTAGTGGTTTCCCTTGGTTATCTGTATTATGTACGCTTCATATGATGCTCTATGGTACAAAGTTCTTGACATCATGAGTAGCACTATATTAGATGTATACTGTGCTTTACCTTTTTGTTATTCTTTTCTTTCTATAAAATCATGTGATTCATAGGGGAATTGAGCTCCCAAGCAGAGAATATGACAAAATTGTCTTTATAATGGTCAGGAACTACACTATTTATTTAGATATCAACACTGTGAAAGACTCAAGCCTTAAATAATGAATGATTTGAGTTAATGGTGGTTTGTTCGCCACTTTTTCATCATCCAAATGTATTTTCTTTCTCAGGGTCTATAATTTAATGCATTCAAGGTTTTGCCACACATGTTATAGTATATAAATCAGATTTGTGGTATTTGTGCACTTAAAAGAGTTACAACAACCACATCAGATACCCAGGAAGGTTAGTTTGGTTATTGATTGATTTAAAAATGTCAGTTGTATTGCCTGATATCTTCCTTATTGTACTATTTTTTGCCATATTTATTATTTAATTCTTCTATAGTTAATAATATTTCCAGGTTGTATTCTGGAAGTGGATCACTCCTAAGATGCAAACTTCTGTGTGTTACTGGTCAAATTGAATGTAATGCATGCATCTTGTGAATAGATAGATGGTTTAGCTCTCAACAAATTTTTTTTCCCAAAACTCAAGAGGTACAACCTGGTAATAAGCCAAACACATAAATGCCATTTGACTTTACATGCAGGTGAATGCAAATTTCACATTTCTGTTGATAGTCACCTACATGAGATGAAGCATACAACGACAATAGACTAGTTCCCTGGACAATGCGTCTCCTCAAGGACAAATACACATATGACATTGTTAGTCATTTTCTTTCTTGAATTGTAGTTGTGTGTTTCTTAAAAATTATGCCCCCCTGAATTTTCATAATTCTTGTAGGCTATTACATGGATGTTGCACTGGATCCTTATTCCTCTGGAGTGAATGTGGATGTATTGTGAATAGGAACTGTTTATGTTTTGCAAAAAAAGCCATTTCACAAAATTTGTCACCAACAGTAGGTTTCTAGGATTTCTGTCAACAGAATTATTTATGCATTTGGATTAACATCGTTCCAAACACTGGATTTGCAATACTACTTACAACAACAAAATTTGCATGGTATTTCCGTTGACAGGTAATAACACAGTACGATTTTTGATATTTGAGATGATGGATTTGGATATATATTGTACTTCCTGGAGATGGTTGGATGGAGGTCGTAGTTTTTAATATTTTTGTTAAAGGAAAATTAATTGGGTCATCAAAAGTTTAAACTCGGGCTTGTTATTTAGTACTTGTTACGAAGTTATAATGCTTAATGTGCTGATTCAATGGACAACGAGTTGTGTAGAGTAGCCGAAACCGGTCTTGTTTGAAATAGGAGAAGGAGAGCTTGTCCTTATTCAAATAGATGATTTAAATTTCTTTTGGGTAGGGAGTAAATATGATTATGTATGTTTTGGTTTGCTGTACCTTTTGCATTTTTGAAATTGCCTAGATCTCTTTATTTGTGTACTTTGTTTAGTGATTTAGTGCAAGAGCCAAAATTAATGGATGTGTTTTAGAAAATAGATGGCCTCAAACATGATATGATAGTTTGTTGTTTCCCCTGCAGTATGGAAGATGTCAGCACTAATTACTTGTAGAAGACCTGAATGGGAGATGGAAGCAACTCATATTGAACTCATCTGTATAATCTTTAACCTATAATTTGATACTTTCAGCTTTTTTATGTGTCACTGGTCAAATTAAAGGTAATGCATGTATCTTGTGAATAAATGGTTTAGCTCTTCATTTGAATTTATTTGGATGAATGAGTGTTGATGTACTTGTAAAATCAATGTTTGGATGAATGTGTTTCAGTTTTCGCACCTTCAGAGAGTGGCCAGAGGTCAAGGCTGTCCTCCTCATGTAGAGGTACTTTTATTAATACATTTCACTTTCCCATTCAAGCAGCACTTATCCTGATTCTTCAAATACACAACAGTTAGTGTCAGGTTGGTCACATCGAAAAAAAAGTTCAAAGTAGCTCACAGCAATATTCTGGAATCTACAAAGAAATGATGGCATCACTTGCTCGTAGCAAGACTGCTATCGAGGTAGAGCATAATGGAGAAGTGGGTACTGGTCTGGTCCTACAATGGAGTTCTACACATTGGCCAACCACAAATTTCAGAAAATTGGCTTAGGCATGTGGAGAGGGGAAATGAGTTCTCCCAGCCATTCAGAAAATGGCAGAAACTGGATATTCTTTTGTTATGGCATAAACTTATTTTAGTTTTTGGTGGTTCTTTTGTTTATTCACTTGAGACATACTGTTTAAAGTTTAATTTGTTCTTGAGAAATCCAAACTGTTGCCTCTCTGAGTCTATTGGTAGCAAAGTGTATGAACCTAGTTTGTTATATGAATAAAACAAAGGGAATAGTTCAAAAGAAACTTCTTGGTTATACCATCCATTTGGTATTCAATTCTATTTTTTCTTTATTTTTTTAAATATACTAATGTTGAATTCTAATTTTTTTTCCATATTTTAAAAATATACTAACAGTCATAGTCCGTTAGTATTCATATCTACATATATTTTATATGCATGTTAGAAAAATAATTACTAACGGCTATAGCCGTTAGAATAATTGAAATACTAACGGACATGATCCGTTAGAAGGATAGTTAGTAATATTACCCACGCCTATATACTCACGGAATTCATCCGTTGGAATTAATTATTGCAACATGTTTAGACCGTTAGAATATATGTGTTTTGGTGTAGTGGCCACCTACAACAATAGGCGAAGACTTTGGTATCCAAATAAACTTGGACCCACATTTGTTAGCTTTAGGGACCCATATACTATTTACTCTAGCATTGGTAGAAAAAACCCTACAAATAGGACAAGTTACACTTATGTGTCCAATGCGAGAGCAATAAAAGCACCTAATACTAGTGTGTGCATATGTATAGGAATGAGCATGATATGAACATGTAACATACTAGAATGATGAATATCTCTAGAGTGAGCATGGATGGATTTGGTCTTAAGAATATCATGTTCTAATAGCAAATCATTATGCAAACAAGTAAGAGAATCAAATTTAGCATTTGAAGCATAATTTTCTTTTTCAAATAAAGCAATTCTAGAAATAAAATCATCATTTTGTTTCTTTAAAGAGTCAATAGAAGAATCATGCAAATGATTTAGCTCATGTGCTTGCTTCTTAAGATCTTCTATTGATGAGAAAAGAGATTTGATTTTCAAAATTAAAGAATCATTCAAACTCTTTAAAGAAACACAAGATGAGTTTTGAGAGTCAAGTCTAGATAATAAATCATTATTTTTATTTCTCAAAAACTCATTAGATTCTTCTAAATGAATAACCTTTTCTAAAATTTCTTCATTTGTAAAATGAAAAGCCTTAGCAAACTTTAAGGATTGGTTAGCCATGGCTTTCTACTTAGAGCATTTCTTGCATTTAGAAGAAACATGATTGTCTATGCTACTAGAAGTAAAATCCTCTTTATCGGAGGAGGAGGAATAGGATGCCATACACAAATAAATAAGGATCTACTCTAAGGATGTTAAGCCGAACAATAGAGTCCTTGCTCTGATACCAATTGAAATAACGTGTAGGCAACTCTAGAGGGGGGTGAATAGAGTTTGTGTCGATAATCACCAAATAAAAATTAACTCTATATCACCTCCACAAAATAACTATCAAGATAGTAAATAAATCAGAGAGAAATGCGGAAGTAAATAAAGATCAGAAGAGCATACGCAAACACAGCAGTTTTAACCTAGTTTCTCTCGTGGAGGACTAGTCCAGGCCTGAGAACTCTAGCTCAGAATTGAAATCCACTATTTATGAAATAGTGTACAACCACGTGCCTTTACTCAGAAGATCACGCCAACTTCTTACAGATTCGCAGGTGACAAAACTTGGAATTGTCCAAGTGACTTTTCTTTCACTCTTGCACACAACTTCTAGCTGATATCGCATTGAGCACCTTGGGCTAAGGAGATTTGTAGCTTAGGAGATAAGAAAGAATGAAGCTTTTGGATAGTAGAACTTAGAAATCTTGAATATTTAAAGGTGAGAGATAGAAAGATGATATAAAATGAGGGAAATCAAGCCTTATTTATACTACTCTGGGGAGGCAGTGTTCGGCCCAAATTCTGTCCCAAGAATTCAAATTTTTGAACGTTGGACAGCTTGTACCAAGCAGGCCCTAAAAATCAGGGTGCTGGAAATCAGGGGACAGAGTTCGGCCCGAACTCTGTGTGGGGGCAGAGTTCGGCCCGAACTCTGCCTCCTAGGTGGCAGAATGGCCTATGGGCTTTGTTTAGCTTGGTGGATTTTGGACTTGGTTCAGGAATTGGTCCGTTTGTATGGTAGAGCTTAAAGAGATATGTATAGGGGTTGAGACGACTCAGTACGACTCAACGTACACATTCTCCTAGACTCAACATGCGGAACCCCCGATGCGAGGCCCCGGATAGGTCGCTAGGTGGTTCAGAAAAATCTTTTTTTGTATGACGTCGTCTTTGGTCCATCATTCATTCTCCATTGCCCGATGTCCTAGTTTAATCATGCTTACCGCCTGTCTACAAATACATATTAGGCGAGCAAAATATGTTGCAGTACGATACAAGCATGGCAATATGATATAGGACAATTAGGATAATGTTAAGTTTAAGTAGCAACATGATAGTGAGTAAATGAATATTAGTGACATCATTATGTTAAACTTAGTTGATTAGCCATATTCAAAAACACGATGTAACCATTGGGCCAACAAACATATCATATTCAAAGTAATATGGACAACCATGCAGTTTTGAAAAATCCACCTGAAAAGTATAGCTTCATCAATCCAAACCAATGGTCCAAGTTTGTGACATCTCGACTTTTCGAGAACTTTCAGGTATCGGTCTCTTAAATATGGTTAACTTTGCAACTTCATAAATTCCTATCATCAAAATAAATTATATTATGATTTCAGACCCGTCGTAAAGAACAACAAAGCAGGAGAAGCAAACATGTTTACAACCATAGACTAAGCAAGGCTATACAACTTGAAGAGAAGAAATTGTAAGTAATAATGATTTTGTATATTTTATAATATAATTTCTGGTTATTATTTCAGAGAATGTTCTTTTTTTCATAAAACATAAGAATGATGGTACATATTACGAGGAGGAAGTAGATCACTGTCTTTTTTGGAAGCTAGCTCGAAAGAAACAAAAAAGGGTTGCAGTAAGTTCTACAAAAAAATTGTAGAGGATGGTAATGAACATGATGAAGAAGATGCGTCTCCATCGGTGGTATATGATCCAGCTACACAAGCAATGGTGGATAAGATTGTAAGCAAGTCTAATGTTCATTTTCATAACTTTCTTTTTGCACTTAATATTAAGATGCTAAGATAAATTACTTTTTTTTATAAGATGAAGTGAAGAAGAAAAATTAGTTCTGGAGTGTTGTCCATTCCTGAAAATTCTAATGCTTTGTGTCATGCAACGGAAGGGCCCGAGCACAGGTTCATGTTACGACCATGGAAAAATATGTCATCCCGAGATCTTATTTTCACACTCCTAAAGCTTCGAATGGTTGGGAGAAAGAGGAAAAAATTGATTGAAGTGATTGAGAAGAAAAATAAGATGATAAGTAACCTACTTTCACAAGGTCTCTGTGGTATGCCGATATCTGATACCAGTTCCAACTTTCCAGAAAAGGTTGTATCTGCATCAATTCCTCCAATCCCTTCCATGAATGCGACGAGTTTTGCTTCCGATGGATCACAAAGGCAAAGGATTATGAACCAGGCTTAATTTATTCCTCTTTTCTAACTTTAGTTGTATGATATTTGTTTTGGAATAATTTTAGAGTAAATTAGGCTACGATAGTATAGATTATGTATACAGAAATAAAGGAAGTAGTATGTGTCTTTTGAATAATGATGTGTGCAACTTGGACTGTATTGATACATACTCGATATTTGTATTGGCCACACAGTTAATGTCATTCTTGCTCATTTTAAATAATGAGTTAGTCTGGATCATCTTACAACTTTAATATGCATCCCATTTTAAGTATCTTTTTTCTTCATTCTATTGTTTGAACTTTTCTAATACCAATTCCAACTTTTTTAAAAGGTTCTAAGTGCAAACTGTAGTGCCCCATTCCCGATAGGCAGCGGACTATGTAATATGCTTGCGGCGAGTCAGATCGATCGGAAACTTAGATGGCTATCTAAATTGATTGCTAAGCTTGGCTTATGATAACCCTTTGCGGCATCGAATAAATCAATTTGGACGAATGTTACGAAAATCGATCCAATTAATGGAATAGTTTCTGTTGGAATAAGTCCTAGATGCAGTAGGATGCGTCTCGACGAGTGAGCTCTATATAAGAGTTCCTTCTATGGGACCAGACTGTTGTATGGTTTTCTTGAGTTTTTGCTGCTTGGTTTTGATGAATATGTTTTCGGGTCGATCTTTAAATGCATTCTATGAATTCGAAATGAAGGATTAAAGAAATTTTTTTGACTAAGTGTCGGTGCCATTGCAGGAGCCCGCATAACTAAAGCTTGAATGTTACGAAGCGCTTCGACCCTCGGCACGATCAAATACTTGGTCCGTGGTTCGGTCCCTTCTTTTCTACTCTTTCATGCAAATAAAATTCTTTTGCCTCGAACTTATTCAAATCGACGATGCCAAGTTAAATGCATGCCAATCCACTAAGATCAAGAACTCGAAAAAATGTATCGATTTAGAGTAATTTACTCTGAAAATATAAGTTTCACATCAAAAAAAGAAAAAATAAGGTTCTAGAAAAGAGATAGACGATTTCATGATCTGCAAAATATAAAGAAACGTCGGTTACGGCATATGGTGCATCGAAAAATTTGGTGCCTACGAGATGCTAAATTAAAACGTACGACTTTGAGGAAAGAAACACTCGCATGAGTCAAAATGATAATGCAACCAAATACTGTCTGCCCTATGCAATCGGTTTTATATATTAAACTACTCATTCAGTGGCATGGTCATGGACAACTTGTGCACAAGTTTGGCTTTCCTCGAAATGGTATTTCGGGGCCCTGGAACCGAATCGACCTAAGAGAAAATATAAGTCATTCTTCGGTGCGAGGCATTGCGAGACTTCAAATGGGCTTGCAACCTGGATTGAAGGTGTGTCGTAATGCCATTGATAACTGTCCCTTGTGGTAGCGAACACCAATGACTACATATAAGATAGTAGTATGCTCATCTATTGTCTTTTGTAGATATAAATATTATCTCTGTTTATGCAGGGATGAGCACGGTCGTGGTAAAAATTGAGATAAACTGCTATGATTTTTGTATGCTTTACTGTTTCAAATGGAAGGCTGTCAATATGAACTGAATTCATTTAGTTATAAATAGAAAGAAAACTCCAATGCATGTCTACCTTAACAATCAGAGCCAGTTTAGACGAATGGATTCGTTCTGCTCACTAGTGCATTCCCAATATACCAATCCCCAATCCCACAGGTGACAAGGACTCTGGGGTGCACGTCGCTAAGCCAAAGCTGAAGTTCGGAGAGTCATTTTGAAGCTCTTCCTATTTTGAAGTATTTTGAAGCCAATTCATCGAAGGCTTTCAATGTATAAAAGGGTGAATATATGGAACAACAAGTATTAGTTCAGGCAGCTTGTCGAGTATATTTCTTTTTATTTAATCAAATATAGCCGCAATGGCATATCCAATGTAATATGACATGCACTTCATTGCAAGCTATCAATGAAAAGCATATTTCTATCTTCCTATACTGTGTGTTCAATTACTCTGAGATTTATGAAGTTTTAACTTGATGTTTCAAATAAGAATGATCAAATGTAATGTTCTTGCCTTGTACGAGTGTAATGACCATTGTTCGTATTACATATTTTGGAATACGTGTACGTATGTAGACCCGTATTGCATGTCTCCTTGTTTGGTTCGGCCCAACTTGACTTGGTTCGGCTTGGTTTTGCATGGTTCGGTTTTGCTTGATTTTAATGTGAACCAAACCACTCCTACCTACCACCACCATCTTCATTAAATATCCCACCTACCACCACCCTCTTCATTAAATATCCCACTAATATTTTTCTCTCTTCATTACTTCTTCTTCTCCACCATTACTTCTTCAACCACCATGAAAAAAAGAGAGAGAGAGAGAGAGCTTAGGCAAGTGCACCTTGTTTCATGGAGGAAGTCCATTTTTATTGTTCTATTGTCTTCCTCATGTGTTTCTAACCCACTTTAATATTTAGTATTTTTCATTTCCATGGTTAAATTTTGTAGATCTAGCCTTGTGGTATTTTCGGTTTTCGGGAGTTTTGATCTATCAAACTTGTATATTTTGCTAGTTGATGATCCCATGTTGCAGAGAATTTCGTTTGGTCCAAATTGACCTATGAAATTTTGCTGAGCCGCATGGGCATTTTCAGCACTGGGCCGCATGCAAATGCCAAGTGAGCTGCATATGCATTATTTAATGCATGTGCTGACAAGTTTGCTTGTATGCTGATTATTAAAGCATGTGTTCTCTAAATGCATTATTTAATATGTGGATTAGCAAGCTTTGCTGGCATACACATGTACAGTAGCTAGCCGCATGCCACTTTAATGCATACTCTAATGCATGCAATAATTAATGAATATTCTAATGTATGCCACATTAATGCATAATCCAATGCATGTATTAATTTAATATATATGCTAATGAAGGCATTAACCCCTGCAACATGCAAAAAATGCAATAGCCTGTGCATTTTGCTTGGAATACCAAGCCTAGCCGCATAAGCCCTTTAAGAATGCATTAAATGCTTGAATGTATTTTTCCTACTTTAATACATTTCCTAATGCATTTTCCTCAAGTAAGCCGCAGGAGCATTCAGGAACAATGCATTTCCTACTTTAATGTACTTCTCTAAAGTAAGCCACTTTTCCTAATGCATTGTTAATACTTTCCTAAAGTCAGCCGCATGCCTTAAGAATGCAATTAAATGCATTATAGCTGCATGGAATTAAAGGAATGCAAATTTTAATGCATTTTAATGCATTTTGATGCACTATCCATACTTCAGCCGCATAGCCCCCCCCCCCCCCCAAGGAATGCATATGATGCATTATTTTCCAAATGCATTTTTTGGCATTAATTAATACATGTCTTTTCCAAATGCATTTTTTATGCATTAATTAATACATTCTTTTCCAAATGCATTCTTTAATGTTTAAATACATTCCTTTCCTAATAGCA
The DNA here is from genome assembly GCA_029216955.1 of Iris pallida. Taxonomy (NCBI): domain Eukaryota; kingdom Viridiplantae; phylum Streptophyta; class Magnoliopsida; order Asparagales; family Iridaceae; genus Iris; species Iris pallida. The sequence continues at coordinate 2,577,146 of JANAVB010028197.1, forward strand.
TTCTTAATGCATGGATAATGCCTCGCTTTAATGCATTATTAATACATTTCCTTAATGTATTTTATTGTTACATTCTTTAATGAACCAGCCGCATATGGCCAGGTGACTGCGGGCCGCATGAAAATTTTTTGAGCCGCATGAGTCCCCCACAGCCCTTGCCCCTTCTAATATTTAATTATTAAATGTGCACTTGTGCGAGATTAATTGTTCTTTGACACGATGGTGACCCGTTGTGGTACACTTTTGACATAACATGATAGTGGCCCGACGCGGCGCACTCCTGACAGTGAACATGACATGACAAGATTGAACGGCCTGGATACCGTGGGTGATTGTGTTCGAACAATTAAACCGGTAGTGTTTGTATCATGTCTAGGACAGGGATCCCTGAGTACCACGGTCAGGGATACCTACTGTAAATGGCTAAGGCTAATAACTAGAATAATTCAGTAAGTCATGAGAGATTTCTCCAGCTACAAGTGATCCCGTTATCCCGGCCACCATTGTGGGACTTGCAGCCTGCCGACGAGTAGGGCACAAGTCCAAACTCACTAATATATGAAAAGAACGATGTACTGCTTAATGAACCCAAGTCGCCTGGATAACCTGGATTAGCTGCAGGGCTTGTGGCTGGAGGAACATCTCACTGCATGTAGTGATAACCCTAGTTAGCTAATGTAGAAAGCCGTAGTCACTGATTGGCCGGGAACAATTGTATGGTATGGTTTTCAGTGCTCGATTATTGCAAGCTTGATCGCATGATTGTTGCTTTTAACAATAAAGATCAGGGGCTAAGTTCTGTTCAGGCGAAGGGTTACAACCCCGGTCCTTGTTTGATTTAAGGGTTGTAACCTGGCATCCGGAGCAGTTCTAAGTCCTCTATTCGTTTATTGTCTTATTGCACCGCACGTCATGCTTGTAATGTTTTACCTTACCAACAGGGATTGGAGACGGAGTTCTATTCAGGTGAAGGGTTACAACCCCGGTCCTTGTTTGGTTTAAGGGTTGTGACCTGGCTACTTGAATGGTTCCCTCGTACTCCATTATGATTGGTGTTATTCTTTTACTTCAAGTTTTTTTAACTGCCTTAATATATATTTTTTGATATGCTGGTTTTAGTTCTTAAGTGAAGCCTCCTTTGTGGCACTTGCTCTTTCTGGGATCTGACCCAGCTGGTTTTGTGTGGCCAGATTTCGGAGCAGCTTCAGAGGATCTACCTACCTTCCAGCCCGATGGTGACCATCAGGCGTGACCAGGGCAACGAGTGGGTTTATTTTTGCTCTCACACTCTATTGTAAAAATTCTATTTTGAGGCGTTTAGCCGACGAGCACCTGTTAGCTCGTATTGCATACCCTATTATTGTCTGCCTACGGGCTGTAGCATGATTGACAGATCCTAGGGTTGATCATGTATGACTAAACTCTTGCTAGTCCTCATATTTTGTAACGACTAGCTTCATGATCAGCTGAATATGTAATGTTTGGGACGCCTTATTATTGTGTATTGGGTGATTTTACATCTTGTAACTTACTTGCTTGCTTGAGATTGAGACATTTAGGCTTGTTATTGACCATAGGAGACTGATGGATTGTAGTTAAACCCTCATATATCTAGACAGCCGTGACCGTATAGTAGGGTGGATTCCATTTCATTATACGTAGCTGGCTATGTATGCCCCCGCTCTCCAGTATTCTGGTTCTGGGGCGTTACATGGTTTTAGTGGTGGCCCATGCAGGTCTTATAAATCAAGATATGTGAGGGTTTACCGAATAGATGTCGCAATCAACACTCGCCTTTGATCTTTGCCCGTATCTTTTAATCCCTGAGATTCTCGACCTGATCACATGCTTGTATCGTTGAATCTGTCTTGGTCTTTCCTTATTGTACCCTATGTCGTCTTCTTCAGCGGTATTGTTCCTGAACCTGCCGATCAGTAAGGCGACGCACCTCCCGTGGACCAACAGCAACCAGAAGACCAGGCCCAGCACTCAGGAGCAGCCTCCCGGGCCATGCCTTCCGGAGATCCAGAACCCCCGGTACAGTCAGTCCAGCCCGCGAGGTAGGACGATGGAGCCTTGGTTGGACTTATCAGGGAGTTGCTTGCATCGCAGGATCGTCGAGGAGATGCCTTGCATCAGACAGTGGCAGATGCTCTGGGCTGAGGTGGACACCATGGGAGCAGTGCAGTGAACAGTTTCAAGCGCCTGAACCCTCTATTCTTCGATGGCAGCGAAGACGCTATCGCTGCTGATGCGTGGCTTCAGGACACAGAGGTGATATTGGAAGCAGCGAAGACCCCAGAAGATGAGAAGGTTGCCGTGGTACGCCTACAGTTATTAGATTTAGCCCGCAGCTGGTGGGCGGCACAGGCCGTTGGACTAGCGGTGCCTATTGCTTGGACAGTATTCCGAGAGAGGTTCCGGACCAAGTACTTCGATGCGGTGGCTCGGTACGATCTTCAGACCAAGTTCACCAATTTGAAGCAGATGGACAGGACGGTCGATGGGTATGCGGCCGAGTTTTCCAGACTTAGCCGGTTTGCTCCCACCTTGGTGGCGACCGAGTTCGATAGAGCCCAGCAATTTCAACAGGGACTCCACCTGGAGATTTTGCTGGCGGTGGAGCAGTTTGAGCATCAGACTTTTGATGCGGTATTGAGGGCGGCTAGGAGGCATGAGTATACCTCCCAGAGAATTGTGGACAGGACCGGGGGTCGAAAGCGATCTCACGGCCAGATGAATCAGTCATCAGTACCAGCCGCGGCAGCTAGAGCTTTGACCATTGGAGCTCCGAGAAGGGCAGCTTCAGTTACGTCGGTTCAGCATTCAACCCTGACGTATCCTCAGCAGCAGAAGCAGAAGAAGTCTTCGCCTATGGGCTGCTCTTATTATGGGAAGCCTGGACATGTTGTTTCAGAGTGTCACAAGGCTCGAGGATTGTGTTTGCTTTGTGGAGCGCCAGACCACAAGGTAGGGTCCTGTCCGTTCAGGACTGACTCATCACCAGCCAGGACCAGTTCATCAGTGAGGGGACCAACCCCAGTACCAGTCCAGCCACAGTTTCTATCCCTGAGGCTGTTGCCGACGCAGACCCAGGCTTTTCATCAGCAAAGGCCTCAGCAGTTTGCCCAGGCGCAAGTTTAGAATAGGCAGCGAGGATTCCAGCATAGAGGGTCGGCACCCAGGGGACATGGTCAAGTGTTGGCTTTGACCATGGAAGAAGAAGGAGTGGCACCAGGTGAGGTAGTGGCAGGTACTATTCTCGTCAACACTTTTTCGGCTTCAGTGTTATTTGATTCTGGTGCATCGCATTCATTTATGTCTATACAATTCGCGACACGGATAGGGCTGGAGCCCGAGTCGTTGTCAGTAAAGCTCAATATACTTACTGGTAATGGTCTTGTGGGATAGATAGAGTGTTTTCTTCGTGTCGGATCGTGGTTAGCGGTAGAGAGTTTCCCGCTAGGCTGATAGAATTCCCGATGGTCGATTATGATGTGGTCTTAGGGATGGATTGGTTGAGAGACCAGTATGCTAGGATAGACTGCCATATTGGCAGAGTTGTTTTTAGCATTCCAGCCGAGCCGGAGTTTTCCTTTTCTCGAGGCGAAGTTGAACCTTCTCTTCCAGTATTGCGGATGGCCGTAGCAGCAGTGCAGTTACCCCGGATAGTCGAGGAATTTCCGAATGTTTTCCCGGAAGAGCTTCCAGGGATGCCTCCAGAACGGGAAATCGAGTTTACTATCGACTTGATTCCCGGGGCAGCACCAGTGTCAGAGAGAGTCTACAGGATGGCACCGTCAGAATTGGAGATATTTTACAAGATGATTGAAGAACTCCGGACCAAGGGATTCATTCGTGCTAGTGGGTCGCCTTGGGGAGCCCCAATGCTTCTTGTAAAAAAGAAGGATGGTACGTCCAGATTATGTGTTGACTATCGTACCTTGAACTCAGTAACAATCAAGAACAGATATCCTCTCCCAAGGATAGACGACTTGTTTGATCAACTCAGAGGAGCGGCAGTATTCTCGAAGATTGATTTGCGGTCAGGGTACCACCAGATCAGAGTCAAAGAGCAGGACATCCCGAAGACAGCTTTTCGATCAAGATATGGGCATTGGGAGTTCCTTGTTATGCCCTTTGGAGCGACCAATACGCCGACGGTATTCATGGACCTCATGAATCGTATCTTCATGCCTTATTTGGATCAGTTCGTAATCGTGTTCATAGACGATATCCTGGTCTACAGCAAGAGTGAAGTGGAGCATGAGCAGCATCTTAGAATTGTCCTCCAGATTCTCCGGGAGCACCAGTTATATGCCAAGTTCAGAAAATACGAGTTCTGGCTCGATCGCATTTCATACTTGGGTCATATCATCACCAGAGGGGGAGTTGAAGTGGATCCCCAGAAGATAATAGCTATCGAAACCTGGCCAGTACCCAGCACAGTTGTAGAAGTTCACAGTTTTCTTGGATTAGCCGACTATTACCGGAGATTTGTTTCGGACTTTGCTCGGATTTCAGCACCACTGACACAGTTGACCCGCAAGGATGTGCAGTTTGCTTGGACAGCAGAATATCAGGAATCTTTTGAGAAGCTGAAGCGAGGCTTGATGACGGCACCCGTTCTTACACTTCCAGATGGGACCGGAGGATTTTCAGTGTACTGTGACACTTCAGGCAAGGGTTTAGGATGTGTTTTGATGCAGCATGGGAAGGTAATAGCTTATACGTCATGTCAACTTCGTGATCATGAGAGGAATTACCCAACCCATGACTTAGAGCTGGCAGCTGTAGTGTTTGCACTTAAGTTGTGGAGATACTACCTGTATGGAGATAGGGTAAAGATTTTCACCGACCACAAGAGCCTGAAGTATGTTTTCAACCAGAAGGACCTTAATATGCGTCAGAGGAGATGGCTAGAGCTACTTGTGGATTATGATGTCAACCCGCAGTATCACCCTGGGAAGGCCAACGTTGTGGCAGATACATTGAGCAGGAGAGCCGGAGTTTACCTTCTGACAGCGCAACCAGAGTTGTTAGTAGATCTTCAGAAGATGGGTATAGAAGTTGTCCTTCCTACCAATGTGGCATTGATGGCCAGTATGCAAGTACAGTCAAGTATTGTTGAGAGGATCAAGATAGCTCAGTCCTTCGATTCTAAGCTTCAGCGGCTTAGAGCAGAATGTGAAGCAGGACGATGACCAGAATTATGCATTCATGAAGACGGTACACTTCGACATGGTAAGCGTCTTTGTGTACCCAATGGAGAGATTAGACAGGAGGTGATGGCAGAAGCTCACAGTTCTCAGTATTCGATTCATCCCGATGGCACGAAGATGTACCGTGATATCCGTCAGCACTTCTGGTGGAATGGCATGAAGAGGGAGATAGCTCGGTTTGTCTCTCGGTGTTTGGTTTTCCAATAAGTCAAGGCTGAACACCAGAGGCCAGCTGGACTTCTTCAGCCCTTGTCGATTCTAGAATGGAAGTGGGAACATATAACCATGGATTTTGTGACTGGATTACCTAGATCCCCAGCAGGTAGAGATGTTATTTGGGTTATAGTTGACAGGCTCACGAAGGTGGCTCACTTTCTCCCGTTCATAGTGGGTCAATCGACAGCTCAGCTAGCAGAGATGTATCTTCGGCAGATTGTCAGATTCCACGGAGTACCAGTCAGTATCACCTCGGACCGGGATTCGAGATTCATGTCACACTTTTGGCATAGCTTGTAAGAGAGTTTGGGAACTCGCCTCCAGTTCAGCTCAGCATATCACCCGCAGACAAACGGTCAGTCGGAACGCACAATCCAGACTCTGGAGGATATGTTGAGATCATGTACACTCGACTTCGGTGGTTCGTAGGAAAATCACCTGCACCTGGTGGAGTTTTCGTACAACAATAGTTTCCAAGCTAGTATCCAGATGGCACCGTTCGAGACACTGTATAGAAAGAAGTGCAGATCCCCACTAGCATGGGACGATGTGGGAGAGAGGCAGATGCTTGGTCCAGAGATGATCGCTCAGACAGATGAAGTGGTCAGGAGAGTTAGAGATCATCTTCGGGTTGCACAAGATCGTCAGCGTCATTGGGCCGATTCTCATCGGCATCCTCTTGAGTTTTTTGTCGACAACCATGTATTCCTAAGGATCTCGCCTAACCGTAGCGTCATTCGTTTCAGCGTACGGGAAAAGCTTAGTCCTAGGTATATAGGGCCGTTCGACATTCTGGAGCGAGTAGGAGATGTGTCCTATCGTCTCGCTCTTCCGCCGTCTCTGAGTGAGGTGCATGATGTGTTCCATGTATCCCAACTACGACGGTATATCCCAGACCCGAGTCATATCCTAGATCATTCGGAATTGTTTGTTGGTACCAACCTTTCGTATGAGGAGAGGCCCGTATCCATATTGGACCAAAGAGAGAAGGTACTCAAGAACAAGACTATCAAGTTAGTCCGTGTTGCTTGGGGTCATCACTCTTTGGGAGAGTCAACGTGGGAGCGTGAGGATGATATCCGATCGCGATATCCCGACCTGTTTGACTCGTGAGGTATAATATCTTTCCTATGCCTCATGTCTTCGATTCCTTGCTTGTACGAATAATTGCTTGATTGCTTGACTGGTGCAGCTTGCCTGTGAGTAGTATAGCTTGTCCTTGCATCTCTAGCCACTTTATTAAAATTCCGAAGACGAAATTCTTTTAAGGTGGGTAGAGTTGTAATGACCATTGTTCGTATTACGTATTTTGGAATACGTGTACGTATGTAGACCCGTATTGCATGTCTCCTTGTTTGGTTCGGCCCAACTTGACTTGGTTCGGCTTGGTTTTGCATGGTTCGGTTTTGCTTGATTTTAATGTGAACCAAACCACTCCCACCTACCACCACCATCTTCATTAAATATCCCACCTACCACCACCCTCTTCATTAAATATCCCACTAACATTTCTCTCTCTTTATTACTTCTTCTTCTCCACCATTACTTCTTCAACCACCAGGAAAGAAAGAGAGAGAGAGAGAGAGAGCTTAGGCAAGTGTACCTTGCTTCACGGAGGAAGTCCATTTTTATTATTCCATTGTCTTCCTCATGTGTTTCTAACCCACTTTAGTATTTAGTATTTTTTATTTCCATGGTTAAATTTTGTAGATCTAGCCTTGTGGTATTTTCGGTTTTCGGGAGTTTTGATCTATCAAACTTGAATATTTTGCTAGTTGATGATCCCATGTTGTAGAGAATTTCGTTTGGTCCAAATTGACCTATGAAATTTCGCTGAGCCGCATGGGCATTTTCTGCACTGGGCCGCATGCAAATGCCAAGTGAGCCGCATATGCATTATTTAATGCATGTGCTGGCAAGTTTGCTTGCATGCTGATTATTAAAGCATGTGTTCTCTAAATGCATTATTTAATATATGGATTAGCAAGCTTTGCTGGAATACACATGTACAGTAGCTAGCCGCATGCCACTTTAATGCATACTCTAATGCATGCAATAATTAATGAATATTCTAATGCATGCCACATTAATGCATAATCCAATGCATGCATTAATTTAATATATATGCTAATGAAGGCATTAACCCCTGCAACATGCAAAAAATGCAATAGCCTGTGCATTTTGCTTGGAATACCAAGCCTAGCCGCATAAGCCCTTTAAGAATGCATTAAATGCTTGAATGCATTTTTCCTACTTTAATACATTTCCTAATGCATTTTCCTAAAGAAAGCCACAGGAGCATTCAGGAACAACGCATTTCCTACTTTAATATACTTCCCTAAAGTAAGCCACTTTTCCTAATGCATTGTTAATACTTTCCTAAAGTCAGCCGCATGCCTTAAGAATGCAATTAAATGCATTATAGCCGCATGGTATTAAAGGAATGCAAATTTTAATGCATTTTAATGCATTTTGATGCACTATCCATACTTCAGCCGTATAGCCCCCCCCCCCAAGGAATGCATGTGATGCATTCTTTTCCAAATGCATTTTTTGTCATTAATTCATACATGTCTTTTCCAAATGCATTTTTTAGGCATTAATTAATACATTCTTTTCCAAATGCATTCTTTAATGTTTAAATACATTCCTTTCCTAATAACATTCTTAATGCATGGATAATGCCTCGCTTTAATGCATTATTAATACGTTTCCTTAATGTATTTTATTGTTATATTCTTTAATGAACCAGCCGCATATGGCCAGGTGACTGCGGGCCGCATGGAAATTTTTTGAGCCGCATGAGTCCTCCACAGCCCTTGCCCCTTATAATATTTAATTATTAAATGTGCACTTGTGCGAGATTAATTGTTCCTTGACACGATGGTGACCCGTTGTGGTGCACTTTTGACATGACATGATAGTGGCCCGACGCGGCGCACTCCTGACAGTGAACATGACATGACAAGATTGAACGGCCTGGACACCGTGGGTGATTGTGTTCGAACAATTAAATCGGTAGTGTTTGCATCATGTCTAGGACAGGGATCCCTGAGTACCACGGTCAGGGATACCTACTGTAAATGGCTAAGGCTAATAACTAGAATAATTCAGTAAGTCATGAGAGATTTCCCCAGCTACAGGCGATCCCGTTATCCCGGCCACCATTGTGGGACTTGCAGCCTGCCGACGAGTAGGGCACAAGTCCAAACTCACTGATATATGGAAAGAACGATGTACTGCTTAATGAACCCAAGTCGCCTGGATAACCTGGATTAGCTGTAGGGCTTGTGGCTGGAGGAACATCTCACTGCATGTTGTGATAACCCTAGTTAGCTAATATAGAAAGCCGTAGTCACTGATTGGCCGGGAACAATTGTATGGTATGGTTTTCAGTGCTCGATTATTGCAAGCTTGATCGCATGATTGTCGCTTTTAACAATAAAGATCAGGGGCTAAGTTCTGTTCAGGCGAAGGGTTACAACCCCGGTCCTTGTTTGGTTTAAGGGTTGTAACCTGGCACCCGGAGCAGTTCTAAGTCCTATATTCGTTTATTGTCTTATTGCACCCCACGTCATGCTTGTAATATTTTATCTTACCAACAGGGATTGGAGACGGAGTTCTATTCGGGTGAAGGGTTACAACCCCGGTCCTTGTTTGGTTTAAGGGTTGTGACCTGGCTACTTGAATGGTTCCCTCGTACTCCATTATGATTGGTGTTATTCTTTTACTTCAAGTTCTTTTAACTGCCTTAATATATATTTTCTGATATGCTGGTTTTAGTTCTTAAGTGAAGCCTCCTTTGTGGCACTTGTTCTTTCTGGGATCTGACCCAGCTGGTTTTGTGTGGCCAGATTTTGGAGCAGCTTCAGAGGATCTATCTACCTTCCAGCCCGATGGTGACCATCAGACGTGACCAGGGCAACGAGTGGGTTTATTTTTGCTCTCCCACTCTATTATAAAAATTCTATTTTGAGGCGTTTAGCCGGCGAGCACCTGTTAGCTCGTATTGCATACCCTATTATTGTCTGCCTACGGGCTGTAGCATGATTAACAGATCCTAGGGTTTCTTGCTTGCTTGAGATTGAGACATTTAGGCTTGTTATTGACCATAGGAGACTGATGGATTGTAGTTAAACCCTCATGTATCTAGACAGCCGTGACCGTATAGTGGGGTGGATTCCATTTCATTATACGTAGCTGGCTATATATGCCCCCGCTCTCCAGTATTCTGGTTCTGGGGCATTACAACGAGTGCAATTCTTGACTCGTACAACATCACGCCTTAGCGAGGACGATCGATTCGGTATAATGGAAACAGGGTCAAACGGTTTGTCAAATCGGGACATGACAAATTGGTATCAGAGCTCAGTTATGTTTCCTTAGATTTTCAAAATATATTTTATTTGGAATGTTGGTTGCGATTACTCAATTTAATGCTTGTCGACATTATGCATGAAATAAAAGTTCCATACAGGTAAGTCCATAGATATTTTGTAAAAATACTAATGGATCTACTTTGTTTTGTAGGAATGACTAAAAAAATAAAAATAATTCCGGCACAACAACCAATGCTATGGATAGTTTATCGAATTCGAAGGGCGCTAGCCCTAGCGAGACTATAATAGAAAAAATGCTGCAGTTGATGGAGCTGCAACAGCAACAACTTCAGATGCAAATCAAAGCCCAATTTGGTGTGCAACAGAAGCAAATGGATGACCTAACGCAGATTATAAGAAATATGGCGGCCAACACCAAAGCAACGGTCATGGCATTCGAAGAAAGGGAATACGTTCCAGAGGACATCGAGGAAGAAGTTCAACCATAAACGATGAACTCTTCTTCCTTGTACAAAGCAACGAAGTTTCGCAAGATGGACCCGTCGAAGTTCAATGGACGAGCAGAGCCTGATGTGATCATGGGAAGGCTCGCAGAGATTGAGAACTTATTTAATCTTCTCTACATCGAAGGATCCCATAGGGTAGCATGTGCGGCACTACAGCTGCAATTGAGGGCTTTCGACTGCTTGGTGGCGTAGAAGCAGAAAATCTACAAAATTGACTCCAACACCAAAATTTCTTGAAAAATGTACAAGGAAGATTTTCTTGAACAATATGTTCCCCGTACCATCCATCGACAGAAGGGGGACGAGTTCATGATATTGAGGTAAGGGAATATGATGTTAAAGATTATGACGTAAGCTTCTCAAAACTTGCAAAATTTGCTCGCACCTTCCTGCCCAACAAAGAAGAATGGTGTGAGTGTTTCCAACTAGGCCCGAACGACGAATTGTATAGGGACGTCATGAATCAGCGATGCCAAACTTTATCGTGAATCCTATGAAGCCGCACTTGATTGCGAGCGAATCTTTGGCCGTATGTCACAACGAGCCGTGCCAGTTGTCCGTAATAATTTTAACAAGCATACTAACGACGCGAAAGGCTCGAGAGTAGTAAAGCGTCCGAATACCAATGCAAACAGGGGTCCCTTCCGCGGACTACATTACTTTCGGTGTGGCAAAAGTGGACATAGGGCAGACGATTGCCGAGTAGGATGCTTTCAATGTGGACGGCTGGACCATAAGACTCGAGAATGCCAAACGGGAGGGTGAATCAATACCCTCCAAGGAACATTCCGAATCAATATCCGTCGAGGAATGTTTCGAATCAGAATAGAACGCCTCCACTGTAAGGTGCAAATACGGTACCCGTGAACTCACCGAATCTACGCTATGGAGCGCAAGGCCGAGTCTATGCATTAAATCAGGATGAGACATTTGAGTCTGATATTGTTGTAACAAGTATACTACTCTATAAAAATATACCTACTCGAGTACTGTTCGATTTGGGTACGACGCACAGTTTTATATTTGCTGATTATGCTAAAGAAAATAAAATAGCTATACAATCACTTGATATGAACATTAGCATTAGCACTCCATCGGGAGTTAATATGCCTCCAAATTTATTTGTAGGAATGGCCATATTTGCATCGGAGGAAGAAATCTATCCTTGGAAGCCGTCGTAAAAGACATCAAAGAGTACGACATAACCCTAGACATGGATTGGTTGGGCGCTTGTCATGCAACAATCGAATGCGTAGAGAAGAGAGTTGTGTTTCGACTTCCTGGTGAGACAGAGTTCTCATATTCGTGCGGTATGGTCTCGAAGACGGCCATGGTGGTGTTGGCAATTTTGGCAAGGCATATTTTGCGTTTCGGCTGCGCGTGATACTTGACATCAGTTCGAGATACGAGGAAGGATATTATAGACATGGTGCAGGATGATGTTGTGGCAAATTTTCTCAACGTTTTACCTGAGGAGATGCTCGAAATGCCGCCAGATCGAGAAATAGAATTCCGTAACGACACCTTCCCGGAAACACGGCCGATATCAAAAGCGCCTTACCGAATGGCTCTAGCAGAACTGAAGGAGCTGAAGGTAAAATTACAAAAGTTGCTAGACCACGAATTTCTTCGCCCTAGCGTCCCTCCGTGGGGAGCTCTTGTACTATTCGTAAAAAAGAAGGATGGATCGATGCGGCTATGCCTCAATTATCGTGAACTCAATAAGTCGACTGTGCGAAACAAATATCCATTGTCACAAATTGATGACTTGTTTGGCCAACTACAAGAAAAGTCAATATTTTCAAAAATCGATCTTTGTTCAGGCTACCATCAGTTGAAGATCAAGTCCGATGACGTATCGAAGTCTACTTTCCGCACTCGATATGGTCATTATGAATTCCTAGTCATGTCATTCGGTTTGACGAATGCCATAGCCACTTTCATGGATCTGATAACCCGAGTTTTTTGACCCCAAATCGACAAATTTGTAGTCGTATTCATCGACGATATCCTTATCTACTCGAAGAATCAAGAAGAACACGCAGAGCACTTGAAGATGGTACTGCAGACTCTGTATGAAAATAAATTATACGCTAAGCGGAGTAAATACGAGTTCTGGATGAGTAGCATGACATTTCTCGGACACGTGATCTCTACCGAAGGCGTCGCGGTGGACCCAAAGAAAATTGAAACAGTGTAGATTGGAAACGACCTACCTCGGCTAGCGACATTCGGAGTTTTTTGGGCTTAGCAGGCTACTACCGAAGATTCATGCGAAACTTTTCAAAACTAGCGTCGCCTCTGACTCGTCTCACCCAGAAAGGATTCGTATTCGAATGTAGTAACGACTGTGAATCCAGCTTTCAAGAGTTGAAGCAACGACTCGTCTCAGCTCCAATCCTTGTACTTTTACATGTTCCAGAAGACTTTTAGATATTCTGCGACGCATCAGGAACTGGCCTCGGGTGCATACTCATACAGAAGGACAAAGTCATCTCCTATGCTTTATGATAGTTGAAGCAGCACGAGAAAAACTATCCGATGCATAACCTAGAATTGGCGACGTTCGTGTTGCGTTGGAACTTTGGCGGCACTACCTCTATGGTGTGGCTTGCAGAATCTACACAGATCATAAAAGCCTAAAATACTTGTTTATGCAACGAGAACTCAAATTACATCAGCGACGTTGGCTCGAACTCATAAAAGATTATGAGCTAACAATCAAGTATATACCGGGCAAGGGAAACATCGTAGCCGACGCATTGAGCAGAATGTTTATGGGATCACTGGCCCTAAATAATGAGATACAATGAGTCCTTAAAGCGATGGGTATCAAACTCAGAATTGAGCATCGATATCTTCACCTAGCTCAGTTGAAGCTTGGGTTGAGCCTGCTTAGTAAAATAAAGACCACACGGGAAAATGATTCATTCATGAAGAAGATGCGCGAACTGATTTCAATAGGAAGGGCGACTGACTGTGCAAAAGACGGAGATGGGACAATGCGACTAAAAGGAAGGCTCTGTATTCCTGAAACTGCCGAACTCAGAAAATAAATTCTGATGGAGGCACATTATTCAAAGTACTCGTTACATCCTGGAGAACCAAGATGTACAAGGACTTACGCACAGTACGACATGAATAAAGACATGGCTACTTTTGTGTCGTAGTGCATGGCGTGGCAGCAAGTGAAGGCAGAACACCAAAGGCCAGGCGGGGAGCTGCAGAATCTCACCATTTCCAAGTAGAAGTGGGACGATATCTCGATGGATATTATTGTAGGATTTTCGAAGACCCGCGGGGGAATGATGCGATTGGGGTCATTGTTGATAGATTGACCAAGTCGACTCACTTTATCGCAATCAAAGTAGCATATAGCGTCGATTGCTTAGCTCAAATCTATATCGACGAGGTTGTCTGACTGTATGGGGTACCGACCACAATAATATCGGACAGAGATGGGCGATTCCTCTCATATTTTTGGATAAGTCTGTAAGCGGCGATGGGGACGTAACTAAATTTTATTACTACATACCACCCTCAGACAGACGGTCAGACGAAGAGGGTGAATCAAATCTTAGAGGATATGTTACGTCTGTGTGTGATCGATCTAAAGACTAGTTGGGATACACATTTGTCGTTTGCGGAGTTTGCATATAACAACAGTTATTAGTCGAGCATTCAGATGGCTCCGTATAAAGCGCTCTACGGAAGAAAGTATCGTTCTCCAATATGCTGGGACGAACTCGGAGAGCGATAAGTACTCGGACCGGAACTGGTTGTCACGACTCGCACCCACTGTGAGGGTACGAGAGCGTAACAACGCCCAGCCTACGCTGCAGTGTCGATGGTAGAACGCTATTCTAGGTCATGAACTATAACTAACATAATAGAATACTCTCCATAAGGAGGCCAACACAGAGGTATAACTCAATCACAATCTATAGATAGAAAATGGCACGATGAAATAGATAAAGAAATCCTCAACTGAGGTACAACAGAAAGAAATACAAGTCTTATCATCTCTAAAAATAAACAACTCTGAAACAAGAACAACAACTAAACATAAAATGGTAAACAGTCTAAGCTATCTATACTAAGCAAGGTATCGTCCTCAGCAGCTGCCTGAACCTCCCCAGGGGTCCAGGTCGCGAGTGTCATCTAGGCAAGCTCCAAGTAAGGGGTGCAGGGTTCCTCATCATCCTCTGTAAAATTTTCAACAGGTCCAGTCAGGACGGGAGCGAGCACAGTACATCTCAACAGTTCATAGCAGGTTAGAAAATATAATCATGCAGTAAAGTAAGATATAGATACTGAAGGAAATATAGTATGTAAACAGAGAGAGAGAGAACTGTAATAGAAATATCTACTATAAGTAGAGAGCTAACAGTGACTAGTGATTTAGAGTACAAAGTCGACATGTGAACGGCTTGATTTGTACATGGCTATACTAAAGAGGCGTACATGGCTATTCTACTTTAGAAATTGTTCACATGGCTATTTATACTCCTCCGTACCCCCAACTAATACACAAGGATCCAAACAAGTTATGTTACGTACATGCTTCAATGTAACAGCCCCCGAAGGGTAATAAGCCCCCAAAGGGTGGTAAGCCCCCAAAGGGTGGTAAGCTCCCGAAGGGTGGTAAGCCCCCAAAGGGTGGTAAGCCCCCAAGGGTGGTACATAGTAGTCCCAAAAATGGAGATTCTGATAGACCCAATAAATGGGATAAGGATTCAAAGAAGACTCTGTGATCATATGAGTATATGTCACAAGTGATCAAAGAACCAAAGAAGCATATGATACGCTATGTAAGTGAAACGCACAGAACATAGTACCCGATGCCCCCTGAAGGGATAACATCTCAAGAAGGGATCCGTATAGTACTAATCCGTGTGACCAACGTGACAGTATCAAGTAAAGTAATTTAATGCAGGAAATAATTCTAAGCAGGATATGAAATGATCAGAGAATGTACTCGCCTCGTATCTGAATGTCTGAAGTAAATGTACCGTCCGAGATGAGGTACCTGACTCCTATTTAGAACAACACAAGTCAAGATGTATACAGGGGGTGATAAATGTAATCTACTATGCATCTGTATGCTGTCTAGGTCAAACTAGACTAAAGTCAACACTTGGTCAACTCTAGTCAACCACACTAGTCAAACTAGGTCAACCTAACCCAGACAAGTCTAATAAGTCTCACTAGGCCTAACCAAGCCTAGGCTAACAATCACACACCAATCACAAGGCTATACAAGCCAAACACAAGTACATATCAAGGCACATCATATTCATGCATTTTCAACATTATATATATATGAAAAGAGGAAGGAACTAACATGTAAGCTATGTGTGTGTGTGAACATGGATGTGTACGTGAAAAGAGAAATCAACACTAGGCCATCTTATACCCACATATACGTATACAACTATAGGGAATCTTTATTTATCATATTAACACATTAGCCATATATATTATATACATATATATATTGAGAGAGAGGTAGAGAAAAGCATGTGTATCTGTGAGTGTGTATCATGGAAATTGGGTGTGTGTTAAATAGTGAGAGTGAGAGTGACATATGTATATACTAGTGTGTGTGTGTGTGTCATGAGAGAATGTGAGATATAGAGTGAGGCATGAGAGTGTATAGGCATGTGTGTTAGAAAAATTGAGAAAACAGTGAAGCAACTGTGTTATGTGTGTTAGATTAGAGACATGTGTGTTCAAGTGTAGAGTGTCAAGAGAGACTTAAACATGTGTGTACATAGAGTGATATGAGGGGCAGTCCATTTCTGGACAGCTGGTGTGAATGCTTGTGTGTTGTGAGATTTTGTGGCTGTGTGTGTGTGTCATAAGTGTCCTGTCATTGGTGAATGAGAGTGTCAAAGTCAATTAGATAGCTTATCAGTGAATTAGGCAAAAGGGTGCCAAGGGGTTGTCCAAATATGGACTGGTATATGGGGTTTAAGGACTGAATATAGGCTGTCAAATGGGTGTCCTAATAGCTAAACATGGGGACTGTTTTATGGCTGTCACATTGGGTTAATAAGGGGCTAATATAGGTTGTTATGCAGGCTAGAATGGAGGCCAAATGGCTGGACTCTAAGGCTAGTATGTTGGTTAGATATAGGCTGAATCCCAAGGCCAAATGTGGGCTGAAACATGGCTGAATTAGGACTGGATATGTAGGCTATACATGGACTGGTATAGGGACAGGTTTTGGGACTGTCAAGTGTGTCAAGAGGGCTGTTTGGGACTGGATTGTGGGCAGCTATTGGCAGGTTTAGGGGCACTTGGGGACAGCCATATGGGACAGTTGGGGCTGTGTGTATACAGGAGGCTGTAGGTTCAGTGGTGAGTGTCTAGGTTCTCATATTTAGTATAACGATCAATGTGTGTAAACATGTGTGGGCAAAGAGCATAAATCTCAAATTTCATACAAGTGACAGTGTTTATTCCTGTGTACAGGAGAATAACAAGGTGTGTGATTGTGTGCGTGAGAGTTTAGTGTCTTAATTCATTACAAGTGGTAGGAATTAAGAAGTTGTGTGGCAAAAATTACAAACAGTACAGGAATCAAATCTCAGTGTTCAGATGTCTCAGATTTGCTTTGTGTGTGTACTTTAGAACCTGTGTGAGAGTGTCAGTGTTCTCAGGAATTGAATTCACCTAACATGTAAGAGATGAATCCTAACATAAACTCCATTACCCAGCCTTGTGTACAGTTCAACATTGTATTTTAAAACTTAAAAACGAACTAATCATTCAAAATAATGTTTAAGTGCTACATGTGTACAACTTCACATGAATGGTTGTCAGGAATGAATCCCAGGTTTTAGCTAATGACAGTGATACCTTGTGACAGTGTCATGGGTCTCAGGATTAAGGAATTCAAACAGTATTCAAAATGGAGAACCATTTCATGTGTGTGTGAGCTGTCTGTGTACAGAAAATGTGTAGCAATTAAGCCACATTAATTTAACATGCCATCAACACCTAATGTAATTCGAAATGAACCACAGTGAGCAATATGAACTGAACTTAAACAGGAAAAGAGGTTTCAGTTTTAATGAAGCATTTAACTCAGTTATATGTAATAATCTCATATGACAGTTCCTTTTCTCAGAATTTTAGATGCAAGAAAACAGTGTATCAATGACATTGAAATCCCCATAAAATTCGAGCTCCCATTCGACAATTCAACACAAAATGAATCCCTTACAAGCCTCATATGTTATTTAAATGTCATACATTAAGCCCTAACTAAATTTCATGATATACATAACATTAAGATGTAATTTAAAAGGGAGAACAGCACACAATGCTCACTGATACTCACAGTATCA
The DNA here is from genome assembly GCA_029216955.1 of Iris pallida. Lineage (NCBI taxonomy): Eukaryota > Viridiplantae > Streptophyta > Magnoliopsida > Asparagales > Iridaceae > Iris > Iris pallida. Next base: position 2,594,785 of record JANAVB010028197.1, read on the forward strand.
GTCGAATGGGGAAATTCCCATTCCAACATTTAAATGACAATTAATCAATGGGATTATGGTTGGTAATGAACGATCAATATGTGCTCGTGCTAATTGTATTGTATCGTGTCCCAAAATACCAGACACAAGTGTCCAAACCACACAAACTCAAAAATACTGACCTGGGTTCAGTCAACTATGCACTCGTGTCCAGTGCGGGTCAGAAACCTCACTCGACACAAAATCAGAGGACACAAGACTTGGGGAGTGTCGTGTCAGACACTGCCCCGAGCTCCAGTCCAAAGGACACGCGCCTACGTGCCCTAGGTAGCTCGCACGAGTCTGCTAGAAGCAGGACAGTGCAGTACACGCGCGCGCAGGCGTGTCCAAGGGTCCTGTACGACCCCGACACGACACAAAATGTGTCCAAACCATAAGAAATCCATAAGCGACCCTTAAACCTAATTTCCTATTCAAACAGAAACAAAAAATATGAACGAAATGCCCACTGTGGCATTTCGTCGAACACCTGCGACTGCTGACTGGTACGTGTCCGATACGGACACGTAAAGGACACGAAACCTAGCAAAACCTATTCCTACAGAGAGAGGACACCTAGGGCTTCCTAACCATGCAAAGAAATCGAAATTTGGTGGAGGGAATAGAAAGTTACCTATGTGTGTTCCTTCATAAAGAAAAGCTCCAAAAGTGAGATCTCCTCAAGCTAGCCAATGGCTCCAAATTGTATCAAACCTGAGAATAGCCTCCACCAACAGTAGGGGGACACTAATTAGGTTACAATGGAAGAAGTTTCAATGAAAATGGACTAATATTGAATAAACTATGAAGAATTTTCAATGGAGAATAACCCTTTCCTTAGAAAATGGGAGGAATGAATAAAGAGGAGGCACAAACTTTTAGGGAGGCTTTATAGCAAGGGAGGGGGATCCCTAGGCTGGTCACTAAGTTAGGGTTAGGGTTTTTGGGGTGAATCCAATGGCTATCAATCCATCAAGTCAAATCAAGGGCCTACAACCTAGGCTTCACACTAGACTTAATGCAACCTATTTCATTTAACTAATCATGACTTAACTCAACTAACCAATACTAACTATTACTAACCATGGCTAACTATACTAGGTATGACTAATCTAGGTTAGGGCTAAACACAACACAAGACAATTGATTAAAGTAATATTTAAATCACACCATTCTAAATAATCATTTTAAATTCCAAATAATATATATTAAATTCAAATATTTCAAAAATAACAAAAATACCCTTAAACAAAAAAAATGATAAATGAACTACCCTAATCACATGGCTAGGCTCTAGGGTAGACAGTCTCTACGGTTTCACTAGCAAAACACCAAAATCACAAGTCATAATTTTTAAATAGTTTAAAATAATAAAAAATTACTAAAAATCATAATATAAAATAAATATCAATAAATAATAATTATAATTATAAAATTTTAAAATTACCCTCATTTGGAAAACTGCGTGTTACAATCCTATCCACCTTAGAAAAATTTCGTCCTCGAAATTAAGGTGATCGCACCCCTTCTAGGTCAAACATAGTCAAGGGTCAATCACTAGTCAATTTCTCAACACCCTAGTACTTGGTCATCAGCTGGTCAACTTCTTAAGATTTACCTATGCTAGCTACCTAGTATTGGCAACTAGGGGTTAGCAAAGAAAACCCTATAATAGACTAGCTCTTAACTTCCAAATCCTATCAAGTCACCCATAACTGATTACCCACAAGCTAAGCACACAAATCCCGAATACCACATATATATATATATGCTCAAGAACAACAACCCATCACATATATCCTAAGTATATCATCTATATATATAGGCCTCTTAGTCTTTAGGTGAAACCACAACTATACTCAAAGACAGGCTCTGGTCACTGGGTGCCTCACTGGAAGGGTAAAGGAAACAATAATAAATCATCAAGGTTGTATGGCATACTAATATCCTATACGTAACTGGTTAGTATCATAATAACAGGGAATTATCTGCAATGGGTTACTATTCTAGCACCAATGCTAACTATCACCTCTAGGGTACAAACACTCTACAAGTCACCATATCTATATACTATGAAGGAACTACCTATGAACAAGCTCTACAAACTAAATATCCCTACTCCTAAGTCATTTATAACAATAAAAAGGGTATGATGTTTTAAACCTTCAAGATACAATCTGTTAATCATATGCGTCTGTCCACAATCATGTTGTCCAAAGTCTTCATCATGCTAGTGAGCAAGGCTACGATAATCACAGAGTCCTTGACTAAGGTACGTACCTCTAGGTTCATGGTATTTAAAATTTTCGTATTGCCGCATGCGACGGCGAAAACTTTAAATTCCCATACCCGAAAATACATCCAAAATCTGACTATATGTCCTTACTATGCCAACTAACACGACTATCGAAGATTCTAGATCCCATGATTTAGGTGACCTAGCATATATGATTTTGAAGAAAAACAACATAACAAAAGAACAACATGACAAAATAAATTAATCAGCAAGGAACAGATGGAATCGGATTTCAAGGGAGTTATAAAGGCAATTTCAAAAATAGAATTGAGAAGAACAGAGCTTGCAGCAAGATCTCCAATGGTCTGTGCATCCTTGACTGTCCTGACGATAGCTCGCCCTGCTAGTTTTCCCTGGTCTGCTGCTGATGCTGCATGAATCACCGCTGCTGAGAGAAATCAGAAATGATGGAAGAAAATCTCTGTACAGATAGAGGTGCACCTCTAATGTAACAGAAATGCCAACCTGAGTCGGCACAACAGAAGCTGCGGTCTCGAGGCCCTGATGAACAGGACGAGAGGTGGCCAGCCTCTCGATAGTATCCCCCGAACCGAAGTGATGAGATCGTGTCTTCATAACCATCATAAAAACAGATCAAAACAAGAAGCAATTTCTGAGAATGAAGCGAAAATCAAATGAGGACAGTTTATATTCAAGGGAAGTCAATAAGCAGCAAATTTAGATAAGAGGAATCTGATTAAGAGTTTTTCCTAATGTGATTGAGTACCCCCAAAAATAATCCTAATCCTGCTGCAGGCTGTAGTGATACTCTAGTTCGAATACCACTACATAAACTCGACCTGCATGGGCCACCACTAAAATCGTGTCACGACCCGCACCCACTGTGAGGGTACGAGAGCGTAACAACGCCCAGCCTATGCCGCAGTGTCGGCGGTAGAACGCTGTTCTAGGTCATGAACTATAACTAACATAATAGAATACTCTCCATAAGGAGGCCAACACAGAGGTATAACTCAATCACAATCTATAGATAGAAAATGGCACGATGAAATAGATAAAGAAATCCTCAACTGAGGTACAACAGAGAGAAATACAAGTCTTATCATCTCTAAAAATATACAACTCTGAAATAAGAACAACAACTAAACATAAAATGGTAAACAGTCTAAGCTATCTATACTAAGCAAGGTATCGTCCTCAGCAGCTGCCTGAACCTCCCCAGGGGTCCAGGTTGCGAGTGTCATCTAGGCAAGCTCCAAGTAAGGGGTGCAGGGTTCCTCATCATCCTCTGTAAAATTTTCAACAGGTCCAGTCAGGACGGAAGCGAGCACAGTACATCTCAACAGTTCATAGCAGGTTAGAAAATATAATCATGCAGTAAAGTAAGATATAGATACTGAAGGAAATGCAGTATGTAAACAGAGAGAGAGAACTGTAATAGAAATATCTACTATAAGTAGAGAGCTAACAGTGACTAGTAATTTAGAGTACAAAGTCGACATGTGAACGGCTTGATTTATACATGGCTATACTAAAGAGGCGTACATGGCTATTCTACTTTAGAAATTGTTCACATTGCTATTTATACTCTTCCGTACCCCCAACTAATACACAAGGATCCAAACAAGTTATGTTACGTACATGCTTCTATGTAACAGCCCCCGAAGGGTAATAAGCCTCCAAAGGGTGGTAAGCCCCCGAAGGGTGGTAAGCCCCCGAAGGGTGGTAAGCCCCCAAAGGGTGGTACATAGTAGTCCCAAAAATAGGGATTCTGATAGACCCAATAAATGGGATAAGGATTCAAAGAAGACTCTGTGATCATATGAGTATATGTCACAAGTGATCAAAGAACCAAAGAAGCATATGATACGCTATGTAAGTGAAACGCACAGAACATAGAGTACCCGATGCTCCCTGAAGGGATAACATCTCAAGAAAGGATCCGTATAGTACTAATCCGTGTGACCAACGTGACAGTATCAAGTAAAGTAATTTAATGTAGGAAATAATTCTAAGCAGGATATGAAATGATCAGAGAATGTGCTCGCCTCGTATCTGAATGTCTGAAGTAAATGTACCGTCCGAGATGAGGTACCTGACTCATATTTAGAGCAACACAAGTCAAGATGTATACAGGGGGTGATAAATGTAATCTACTATGCATCTGCATGCTGTCTAGGTCAAACTAGACTAAAGTCAACACTTGGTCAACTCTAGTCAACCACACTAGTCAAACTAGGTCAACCTAACCCAGACAAGTCTAATAAGTCTCGCTAGGCCTAATCAAGTCTAGGCTAACAATCACACACCAATCACAAGGCTATACAAGCCAAACACAAGCACTATCAAGGCACATCATATTTATGCATTTTCAATATTATATATATATAAAAAGAGGAAGGAACTAACATGTAAGCTATGTGTGTGTGAACATGGATGTGTACGTGAAAAGAGAATTCAACACTAGGCCATCTTATACCCACATATACGTATACAACTATAGGGAATCTCTATTTATCATATTAACACATTAGCCATATATATTATATACATATATATATTGAGAGAGAGGTAGAGAAAAGCATGTATATGTGTGAGTGTGTATCATAGAAATTGGGTGTGTGTTAAATAGTGAGAGTGAGAGTGACATATGTATATACTAGTGTATGTGTGTGTGTCATGAGAGAGTGTGAGATATAGAGTGAGGCATGAGAGTGTATAGGCATGTGTGTTAGAGAAATTGAGAAAACAGTGAAGCAACTATGGTGTGTGTGTTAGATTAGAGACATTTGTGTTCAAGTGTAGAGTGTCAAGAGAGACTTAAACTTGTGTGTACATAGAGTGATATGAGGGGCAGTCCATTTCTGGACAGCTGGTGTGAATGCTTGTGTGTGGTGAGATTTTGTGGCTGTGTGTGTGTGTCATAAGTGTCCTGTCATTGGTGAATGAGAGTGTCAAAGTCAATTAGATAGCTTATCAGTGAATTAGGCAAAAGGGTTCCAAGCGGCTGTCCAAATATGGACTGGTACATGGGGTTTAAGGACTGAATATAGGCTGTCAAATGGGTGTCCTAATAGCTAAACATGGGGACTGTTTTATGGCTGTCATATTGGGTTAATAAGGGGCTAATATAGGCTGTTATACAGGCTGGAATGGGGGCCAAATGGCTGGACTCTAAGGCTAGTATGTTGGTTAGATATAGGCTGAATCCCAAGGCCAAATATGGGCTGAAATATGGCTGAATTGGGACTGGATATGTAGGCTATACATGGACTGGTATAGGGACAGGTTTTGGGACTGTCAAGTGTGTCAAGAGGGCTGTTTGGGACTGGATTGTGGGCAGCTATAGGCAGGTTTAGGGGCACTTGGGGACAGCCATATGGGACAGTTGGGGCTGTGTGTATACAGGAGGCTGTAGGTTCAGTGGTGAGTGTCTAGGTTCTCATATTTAGTATAACAATTAATGTGTGTAAACATGTGTGGGCATAGAGCATAAATCTCAGATTTCATACAAGTGACAGTGTCTATTCCTGTGTACAGGAGAATAACAAGGTGTGTGATTGTTTGCGTGAGAGTTTAGTGTCTCAATTCATTACAAGTGGCAGGAATTAAGAAGTTGTGTGGCAGAAATTACAAACAGTGCCGGAATCAAATCTCAGTGTTCAGATGTCTCAGATTTGCTTTGTGTGTGTACTTTAGAACCTGTGTGAGAGTGTCAGTGTTCTCAGGAATTGAATTCACCTAACATGTAAGAGATGAATCCTAACAAAAACTCTATTATCCAGCCTTGTGTACAGTTCAACATTGTATTTCAAAACTTAAAAACGAACTAATCATTCAAAACAATGTTTAAGTGCTACATGTATACAACTTCACATGAATGCTTTTCAGGAATGAATCCCAGGTTTTAGCTAATGACAGTGATACCTTGTGACAGTGTCATGGGTCTCAGGATTAAGGAATTCAAACAGTGTTCAAAATGGAGAACCATTTCATGTGTGTGTGAGCTGTCTGTGTACAGGAAATATGTAGCAATTAAGCCACATTAATTTAACATGCCATCAACACCTAATATAATTCGAAATGAACCACAGTGAGCAATATGAACTGAACTTAAACAGGAAAAGATGTTTCAGTTTTAATGAAGCATTTAACTCAGTTATATGTAATAATCTCATATGACAGTTCCTTTTCTCAGAATTTTAGATGCAAGAAAACAGTGTATCAGTGACATTGAAATCCCCATAAAATTTGAACTCCCATTCGACAATTCAACACAAAATAAATCCCCTACAAGCCTCACATGTTATTTAAATGTCATACATTAAGCCCTAACTAAATTTCATGATATACATAACATTAAGATGTAATTTAAAAGGGAGAATAGCATACAATGCTCACTGATACTCACAGTATCAGTCGAATGGGGAAATTCCCATTCCAACATTAAAATGATAATTAATCAATGGGATTATGGTTGGTAATGAACAATCAATATGTGCTCGTGCTAATTATATTGTATCGTGTCCCAAAATACCAGACACAAGTGTCCAAACCACACAAACTCAAAAATACTGAACTGGGTTCAGTCGACTATGCACTCGTGTCCAGTGCGGGCCAGAAACCTCACTCGACACAAAACCAGGGGACACGAGACTTTTGGAGTGTCGTGTCAGACACTGCCCCGAGCTCCAGTCCAAAGGACACGCGCCCACGTGCCCTAGGTAGCTCGCACGGGTCTGCTGGAAGCAGGGCAGCGCAGTACACGCACGCACAGGCATGTCCAAGGGTCCTGTACGACCCCGATACGACACAAAATGTGTCCAAACCATAAGAAATCCATAAGCGACCCTTAAACCTAATTTCCTATTCAAACAGAAACAGAAAATATGAACGAAATGCCCACTGTGGCATTTCGTCAAACACCTGCGACTGCTGACTGGTACATGTCCGATACGGACACGTAAAGGACACGAAACCTAGCAAAACCAATTCCTACAGAGAGATGACACCTAGGGCTTCCTAATCATGCAAAGAAATCAAAATTTGGTGGAGGGAATAGAAAGTTACCTATGCGTGTTCCTTCACAAAGAAAAGCTCCAAAAGTGAGATCTCCTTAAGCTAGCCAATAGCTCCAAATTGTATCAAACCTGAGAATGGCCTCCACCAACAGTAGGGGGACACTAATTAGGTTACAATGGAAGAAGTTTCAATGAAAATGGACTAATATTGAATAAACTATGAAGAATTTTCAATGGAGAACAACCCTTTCCTTATAAAATGGGAGGAATGAATAAAGAGGAGGCACAAACTTTGAGAGAGGCTTTATAGCAAGGGAGGGGGATCCCTAGGCTGGTCACCAAGTTAGGGTTAGGGTTTTTGGGGTGAATCCAATGGCTATCAATCCATCAAGTCAAATCAAGGGCCTACAACCTAGGCTTCACACTAGACTTAATGCAACCTATTTCATTTAACTAATCATGACTTAACTCAACTAACCAATACTAACTATTACTAACCATGGCTAACTATACTAGGTATGACTAATCTAGGTTAGGGCTAAACACAACACAAGACAATTGATTAAAGTAATATTTAAATCACACCATTCTAAATAATCATTTTAAATTCCAAATAATATATATTAAATTCAAAAATTTCAAAAATGACAAAAATACCCTTAAACAAAAAAATGATAAATGAACTACCCTAATCATATGGCTAGGCTCTAGGGTAGACAGTCTCTACGGTTTCACTAGCAAAACACCAAAATTACAAGTCATGATTTTTAAATAGTTTAAAATAATAAAAAATTACTAAAAATCATAATATAAAATAAATATCAATAAATAATAATTATAATTACAAAATTTTAAAATTACCCTCATTTGGAAAACTGGGTGTTACACTGGTGGAGTAGGTCGTCGAAAAGATTTGCTTGATTTGCGACAGACTTCACATCGCGTAAAGTCTACAAAAGAGCTACACAGATCTTTGTCGACGACTGCTAGAATTTTTGGTTAGGGACCATGTGTTTCTGAAAGTAACGCCCATATGTTACGTGATGCAGTTCAGTGTTAAAGGTAAGCTGAGCTCGATATTTGTAGGCCCTTTCGAGATCCTCGAGCGAGTTGTAATTGTTGCTTATCGGATTGCACTACCTCCTGCCTTGGCTAAAGTGCACGATGTTTTCCATGTTTCATAACTTCGAAAATACGTGCACGATCCAAGTCACGTGGTCTTATAGCTACATGCTGACTTGTCTTACTCGGAGGTGCCTATTCAAATTTTGGACCGTAAGGAGAAGGTATTACGAAATCGGTCGACGTCCTTGATCCGCGTGCTTTGGCGGAACCATTGAGTTGAAAAATCAACATAGGAAATGGAGGAGGAGATGAAGGACAAGTACCCTTCGTTGTTTGCCTAATTTAAGGTCAGACCCTTGTTCTTAAGTTTCGGGACGAAACTTTTTTTTAGTGGTATATTATGTAGTGTCCCATTTTCGATACGCGACATACTATATAATATGCTTGCGACGAGTCAGATCGATCAGGAACTTAGATGGCTATCTGACTCGATCGCTGAGCTTGGCTTACGATAACCCTTTGCAGCATTGACTAAATCGATTTGGACGAATGTTACGAGAATCGATCCAACTAATAGAACGGCTTCTGTTGGAATAAGTCCTAGATGCAGCAGACTGCATCTTAGCAAGTGAGCTTTATATAAGAGTCCTTTCGACGGGACCGGACCGCTGTATGGTTTTCTTGAGTTATTGCTGCTTAGTTTTGATAAATGTATCTTCGTATCGATTTCTGAATGCATTCTATGAATTTCAAAATGAAGGATTAAAGAAGGAATTATGACTAAGTGTTGGTGCCATTACAGGAGCCCGCGTAACTAAAGGTTGAACGTTGGGAAACGATTCGACCCTCGGCACGATCAAATACTTGGTAGGTGGTTTGGCCCCTTCGTTTCTACTCCTTTTCGCAAATAAAATTCTTTTGCCTCAAACTTATTCAAAACGACGATGCCAAGTTAAATGCATGCCAATCCACTATGATCAAGAACTCAGAAAAAATGTATTGATTTAGAGTAATTTACTCTAAAAAATATAAGTTTTATATCGAAAAAAGAAAATATAAGGTTCAAGAAAAGAGAGAGGCGATTTCATGATCTGCAAAATATAAAGGAACATCGGTTGCGGCATGTGGTACCTCGAGAAATTTGGTGCCTACAGAATGCTAATTCAGAACGTACGGCTTTGAGCTAAGAAACTCTCGCATGAGTCAATACGATAAATGCTACCAAATACTGTCCGCACTATGCAATAAGTTTTATATACTAAACTACTTATTCATTGGGATGGTCATGGACAACTTGTGCACAAGTTTGGCTTTCCTTGAAACGTATTCTAGGGCACTGGAACCGAATCGACCTAGGAAAAATATGAGTCGTGCTTCAATGCGAGGCACTACGAGACTTCAAACGGGCTTGCAACCTGGATTGAAGGTGTGCCTTTAGAAGCATGAAAAATCTCAGCTGAAGATATTCCTTCGCCAAAGCGCAGAAGATGCAAAAGACTGAGGCTCAGAGTCGAACTCCCTAAGAAGGATATTTGCATACTTCTCAAGGGCAGCGATGGCTCCTTCTACACAGAGTTCTTCTACAAGAACATGGCTCCTACAAACGAGAAAAGCCTCAACCAGTAGCCAACTTACACAAGGTCGATCACCGCTCGAAGTTAAGTTTGGATCTCGCATGGTGGCGAAGGATGCCGAGAAGAAGACATCGACTCTTCAAAGGAGAACTTTTCCTTTATAGGACCAAGAATGGCCTAGAGTGCACACCACACGGCCGACGGTCTGCATTCTCGCATTAATGGAAAGAACCTAAGACTCAGCACTTTGAATGTTAGTCTTAGACCCTTGGAAGTCCACATATTATGGTGGCAATTAAGAGAAAAGTTCCTTAAAGAGTTGATATTTATTGCTTTTTGCTTCAGAAGCCAAAGCCTTCAAGCCAGAGGTGTAGCCACCTGCCTGCGCCAACCTCAAAAACAAGATGGTGGTTGACCACCTTCCTCTTCTTTTATTTCAAAAGCCAGTGTCTTCACTCCAGAGGCGCATCTACCTGCCTGCGCTAATCTCAGACGCATAAGGGTGTCATACCCTTCCCTTCGCAGCCAACGCCTTCACTGTTCAGAGATGCAACTACTTACCTGCGTCCGTATGAGGCGCAGGATGGTGATGAGCTCACACCATCTCTATTCCCACGGTGCAGTCGTCTGCTCCGATTCAGAAGCTTAAGTCACTTCTCTACAAGAGATTTGGGAACTCTCATCGCAACCAATGCAAGTCAGCCTGCCTCTCCAAAAGCACAGTAACCTCACCAACCTGAAGCACAAACCTACTTGTCGCCTACAGTACAGTAACTTCGGTATCCCGAAACACAGTTTCATAAGTTGCTCTATATGTACAGAAGTCTTGTCGTCATTCGAAGCCAAGTCCAATCATCGCCTAAAAGCACAGAGGTTCCGTCATCTCCAGAAGTACGGTCTATTCGTCGCCCCAGAAGCACAGCAGTACTTAGTCCTCACCAGAGGCGTAGGAAGTATGGGTCCACCCTAATTAGTTTATTTAAACTGCCTCTTGCGGAGAAGATTGGGATTAAATCATGATTGATATCATATCAGATTGATTTAAATCTTAGACGAGGATCAATTAGACTCCAAATCTAGGATGAAATCCCAAAATTTACTCGACTGTACTAGAGCAAGCAAATCGGCATGTGCCACGTGTCACCTCCTTCGGTTATGTTTATAACCACCAGAGATCTCGTTTGAGGGAAACTCGATGTCCGCCATGTGTCATCGCCGCAGAAGCCGTACCGTACAATGACGACAGATTCTTTCATATCTCAGGAACCCTAATACACATCGCATATGTGCTCGGTTATCTATAAATAGAAGGAGTTCTTTTTCCACCAAAGGATCGACATAGAAAAATCAACAATTGACAATATTTAAAGGATCAACAATCTCTGTCCACGAAGAGTCGACCACCCTCATCCACCAATCAACCAAAGAACCAACCAACCAACAATCTTCAAGGGATCTTCTCCTCCAGACAGCCTCTTGATCGGTGATCCCATAGTCCCATCAAAGGCGTTAGAGAGCCATAGCAAGGTTGATTCGTCGTCAGATCGTCAACGGAGTAAAGGAGCCGTTGTAGTGCTCGATCTCCACCGTCACACTTTTCCAGTAACTTCTTCTTCCTGTACTTAGAATATCATGTTTAGGACTTCCTTCTTTGTACACAGATACCTTATACGTTCAATAAAGTAAAAAAGTTCGTTCAAACTTTTGTCATATCGAACAAAATGGCGACTCTGCTGGGGAATACCTTCTCCTTCAACGAAAAGACGGTGACGTAATCTGATGACAACTTGCTGGAAGCTTCTCAAGACATGCTGGTCGTACGCTTCGACCAGCAGGCTTATGAAGATCTCCTCTCTGGTGAAAAGTCAAAGACTTCGAAGCGGTTCATACAACCGAAGAAGACTCGACGTGTCTGGAGGCCTAAGGCGGCTGTAGCCAGCAGCACGATAGCGAGAACTGCATCTCAGGACCCCCTCAACGTCAAAGCCACAGAGAAGATTCTGGTTGCTACAGCCTTATCCCCTTGCCCAATTCTCGTCGTGGGAAAGCATGGCAAGGAAGATGGTGGTTCCATGGTTGATCTGACGAAGAAACGATGTCAAAGGAAGCGCACACCGGTCCAACCCCTTAGATGGGAGTGTTGCCGGTAAGGAGATCTGTCTTTGACAGAATTATTTTTTCTTCAGGTAAACCTTCGACGGACTCTGAATACTACTCGCCCGTTGGAGGTAGTAGGAAGAGATTCCAGGTGGCTTGTACTTCGTACAACAAGCGTGTGACACCAACGGCAGGCTAGAGGCCTGTGTTGACAGTTACACGCGCAGCCGACGGAAAGCTATACAAGACTGGCTTTTGCGCTCCGATGCCTCAACCAGTCAAATCTTTCTTCCACTGGGGTACTCCTATGCGTAAGCCAAGCCAGGGGGTACGACCCACGGAGAGGGAGCCATGCGAGCAGCGTTTCCACAGAAGCAACAAGAGGCTTCCTCGCCAGACCCATTCTGACCATACTTACATGCAGCTTCCCTACATGTACAATGGGAGTGCTACGACAGAAGATCCAACCCTCTCCCAAGCAAAAGAAGAATCTGTGGCACAGGACATGCCTAAATTAAGGCATTCTTGTACCCAGATTACCATCAACTACTGCGCCATCGCCGAGCAAGTGTTTTGTCTTCCAGAGACTCTACTCCACGTCGACCCCACGCTAGAGACTTAACAGGGGGTCGGTGAGCCATAGAAAAGACGAACCCCATATCGCCACATGCTATGCGGTGCAGGGTTCCAGATCTTTCAAGATGCCCTCCCAGAATCCTTCTATATCGGTTGCTAAACTGAAGGAGAGGTTAGAGAGCAGTAAAGCTAAGGTACCCGATGCAGGTGTGTTCCAAGGCACTCATCCCAGATCTGCATTGGGTGCCTTGTCAAGAACTGGGGGTAGCCACCCTCCTACCATGCATGACAACCCTATGTTCCAATCTGAGGAGGCGTAATACGACACAGATGTCTCCATTAGCGCAGCCAGTCACCAAACTGGGGGTAGCAACCATACTGAGTTCGAAGAAGATCATAATCGTACGGTATATCCTCAGGACAACGAGGCTCAGGCATCTGAGCCAGAAAGTAAAGGATCCATGGCTCCCTCGAGTCACCCTCACACTCGATCTGTGTTCATGGCCGATGGCAAGGAGGAAGACAACAACGAAGCTCTCAGACGTATCGAAGTCCTCGAGACGAAGTTAGATACGCTGACGGACACCATGAAGACCCTATCCTTGGTCATAGTTGACCTCAAGAGTAGCATGGCCCCTGCTACCTCTATACCTGTATGTGATCCGCCAACCAAGGACGAATCCAGCAGGCTGCCTACTGCCAATCAGGCAGGACAATCCTCGTCTGCTCCATCGGCTATAGGCTCCGCAATGCCGGCTGAAATACAACAGGCCATTAAGGAGCTGTATGCTCGTCATGATGCCAAGGAAAAGCAAGCAACGCTCCAGAAGATGGGGATCCGACAGCCATACCCTACCAAGTGGGACAACATCGTTTATCCTCCTAAATACAATCTGCAGACGCTTACACCTTATGAAGGGAAGGGGTCTCCCCGACAATACTTGAGGTACTTTGCCTCAGTAACGGGGCACCTGTCAAAGGATGACGCCCTTCTGTCCAAGATATTCATAGGAACCCTACAGGGGGTAGCCTATGAGTGGTTCTGCAGTCTTCCGGACGATTGTATCTCGTCATGTGAAGACCCGAAGACTCGGTTTGTGGACAGATTCTACGAAAGAGGCATGGATATGACCATGTCGACCCTCATAGAAATTGTTCAAAGGGAGAAAGAGCCTATCCGCGCATACATCGAGCGCTTCCGCCAGGCAGCCCTCATATTACCACCCGACATGTCCGAGCCCATGCTTATAGACTCATGCCGTAAGAACATGTTGCCCACTATAAAATTGTGGCACAGTATTGCCTGTACGGAGTGGACGCCTTTCGTTATAGAGGCGGATGCCACACAAAGGAAAGCCGAGGACGTGCAGCTCCTGGGGCTACACTTTCCTGCGCCCGAAGATAAGGGAGACGCTCGTCTAGCAACAACCCTAAAGAAGAAAAATACAAGCAAGCCATGATCATAAACATCTCCAAAGGTTCAGCAGCTGTGGACCCCAAGTCTGCGGAAGCGCAGAGGCCGAGGGAGACTTACTCCTTCAATGACAAAGTTGCGCTGGAGCTCCTCGAGATGCTTACGAAGAGTAGAAAACTGTCCATCCCGGCACCCAGGCGTTCTGATGAGGTGGGAAAGGTTGACCATCTCAAGTACTGCCATTATCACCAATACGTCTATCACTTAACACAAGACTGCTATGTGTTGAAGAGGCAAATTCAGTGCCTCATTAATGCCAACATCATATCATTGGATTATGAAGAGAAGACCATCATGAACAACATGGTTACTCTCCAGTTCGGGAGCTTTCCAGCCACAGAGGTGCAAGGTATAGTCATTCCTATTCCAAAGGTGACGATGGAAGTAGTCAACCTTCCGCCAGTACGGGACAACGCTCAAGGGCTCATCCCATTCTCCACGCCTCAAGGCAAAGTCATATGGATACATTCTGACTTGGTTCCTGACATGATGACATCTACGACCCTTTCTGCCAAAGGAAAGAAAAGCAAGACATGTCGTATGGTCTCGATGTCGACCGACGATGCTTTGGTGACCACCCGCTCGACACAGAGGGTAAAGGAGAGCCAGGCTCCAGACCAAGAGGAGTCTCCACCAAATACTTTCTTTGTCCTAGATATATTAGGAGCAGGTCCACCTCAAACCCCCGAGGCACCAGAGGCAAGTCCATCTCGGGCCCCTACCGTGGACAAGCAGAAACAGAAGGAGGTTCGTTTCGACAAGCCTCTCAGAAAGGATCCGATAATAGGGCCTATCAAGCCCTACAACTTCGATAGTCTATCGCAGCTGGCTAATACTCGGGCTATATTATCACTTTTCGAGCTCCTCCGTCTCTCTAAGGAGACCCAAGATGTGCTCAGTGAAGCTTTACATAACGCCGAGTCCTTGCTCACCCATGTTCGGCCACCGAAAGTGGATACCGCAGCTTGCCCACATTGCCACAGCGTGGTCGAAGTGATTCCCAGTATCACTTTCACCGAGCAAGACATGCTGCTAAAGAATAACCGGTACAACCGTCCCCTGTAATATACATGGTATGTCGGTGCCATTAAGGTCGATCGTATCCGCATCGATCTAGGTTTCTTTCTGAGCATTATCCCAAGAAGCCTGCTTCAAACTTTAGGGATTCTGATACATCGGTTGACAGCCTCGAACACAACAATCAGTGGCTTCAACGAAAAAAAGAGCGAGCCCCTGGGCAAAATTTGCCTGAAATGTCAGATTGGCGACCTTCATACTGAAGTGACTTGCTATGTCATTGATACGGACATAAACTACAACATGTTGCTGGGGTGACCATGGATCCATGGGTATATGATTGTCCCTTCCACCCTACACCAGTATATAAAGTATGTGGCCAGCGATGGGACCATCAAAACAGAATTTGCTGATATCGACCCCTTCCGAGGACTTGAAACCTACTATACGGATGCCGATCTGTACAAGTCAGTCCCCTAGGACGATGACAGCAATGATGCTGACGACGAGGCAGAGACAGCTTCAGAAAGTACAGTAGTGGCCGAAGAACCTTTAAAGGTTCGACTGAAAGAAAGGCCTCCCAAGGTGTCAACGCCTCTCATTGTTAAGCTTCGGGACAAAGCTCCACCTTCGCCTCCAATGATGATAGAAGATGGTTAGGAGCCTGTACGAATAAGGTTACCCGAAGGTCCCCAAGGTCGACCATGAAGGCACAGAAGCATTCGACCACAATTCCCTTGATGGTCAAGCTGAAAGGGAGGTGTCCTCCTTCTTCTCCGGTGGCAGCTCTAGTCCTCGCTAACGAAGAGATAGAAGACTATGTCTGTGCCAACACAGAGACTCACTCTTTCGACGATGTATTCTCTCGGAAGAAAATATCCCACTTCATTAACAGAAAGTTGTCATCGAACTACTCTGGTGCATGCCAGAACACCAAATATTTCTTAGACAATTCTCTGCGTAAACTACAGACGCAAGTGACAACTGCCAACCATTTGAGCCGAGTTGTCCCTGCCTGGGGTGCCTAATTCGTTGTTCCAGCCAGAAAAAAAAGAAGAACCCATCATATTCGGTCGATTAGAGCATCCGCAGCGAATAACTCCTGAAGATCCAGCCCTCGACAGCAGCAAAATACAGTTCTACCGCTACACGGTGTAGGCCAAAAACCTTATCCAAAAGATGGACTACAACCTGAATAGCAACAAGGGGCTCAATTATGGCAAAGGCCGATGTCTTCCCTTACGGATTCGCGCTCCAAAGGGAAAAGTTGAAAACTACTACCAACGTACTCATCGAGGGCAGGGGTACGTTACACCTACGTCCACCTCAGAAGATTCAGAGAAAGACGTCATGACGCACTCACAGTCTTCTGACTCTTCAATTTGGGACTCCAATACCAGCACGGGTCAAGTCTTTAAGAAGATGTTATTTGCTAACATGATCAATAATCAGTTAACCGTCGAAGACAATCAGCACAAGCGGTTGCAAGAGTTAGAAGCGCTAGATGAAAAGTGCATGTTCGCACAGCAAAGGATTGAGCTTTACAAAGCTTGTATCTCCGGGGTCTTCAACAAAAAGGTCTGTGAAAGATCCTACTAGGTGGGCGACCTCGTCTTGGCAGTACAGAGACCAATGTTGATGACCCACAAGATGGCTGGGAAGTTCAAGCCCAAGTGGGAAGGACCGTTCGTCATAGAGACGTATACTCCAACGGTGCTTATCGACTAGCTAAGCCTAATGGTGACTTGCTAATGATGTCCATCAACGACAAGTTCCTAAAGAAGTATTACGTCTGAAGACAGAACCAGCATAGGCACCCACATCCCCTGAAAAGGGTGCCCATGAGTTCTGGTAAGGGGATCTCTCGCCCTTACTCCTATATATTCTCTCAAGTAGATGAAGCTCACGTCCACATTACCTCTGGATTGCTCCTCTACGCCTGGAAGATGCGACTACCATGTCCACATTATCTCTGAGTAGTCGCTCTTCTCATAAGTTCTATGATTATCCCGGCGGTCTAGAAAATATTTCACGTCTATATTAACTCTGGATTGTTGTTCTATATCCCGGCAAAGATCAAGCCTACCACATCCATATTACCTTTGGTCAGGCAAATCCATTATAAAGATTCTGTCCTTATTCTGAAGACAAAAGCAAAGGGAACATGAAAGCTTCTACATATAAAAACATGTGGCTACAAAGACCTATTACAGACATTTCATAGTTACATATACAGAAGTAAAAAAGCTGAAATTGCGGTACAAGCTCTCAATGGCACGGGCGAGGCGGTGACAGAGCCAATCACTTTCTGGTTAAAAGGAAACTACCGCCCGAAGCTGCTACTGGCCCGAGCCAGGAATGAAGACCAGCACAGGACTCCCCTATATCCCCAGTTGGCCGAAGAGAGCAACCACAACAATAGGCCTTGCCATTCCTCGATCGGCATGACAACCAATACGAATTCAGGAAGCAAGGGTTCGAGACACCATTGACGCCCACGACATCCAGGACGGAGGACGTCTCGAGATCTAGTAGTAGTTCTACTATAGCTTCTTTAGATAAAAAGATTTGTCACCGACGGCCGCCCCAAGCAAACTCCAGGGTCGTCAAGAGCCGAGCATCGAGCAAGCGAGGCCATTATTGAAGCAGCTGAGTCTTTTCTTGAAGGAGATAGTCCTTTATATAGGCTGTTCGCATGGTTCAAGCATGAGCCGGACATCGGTCAGAAGGAAGCTTGCAAGTTAAGCTAAAGCTCCACTCCATGACAGATGACAGTATTGCGAGTGACCAAAGGAACATGACTCTGAACCTTCTCTGCTAAAGAGATTCGCGATCCCTGCAAAGATGCAAGAGGCTCCAATATCAAGAAGCCATTAGGAGCCCATGCTCTGAAACGATGAGTCTGGACAATTAATGCTAAGAGCTATGCATGACACCAGCCATCACCCAGCTCGTCCTGACACATGTTCATACTTCTGTTCAAAGTATCCCGAGCTTGACTCAAGTTCGGAACACTTTGAAGGGGGTCTTGTAGAAGCATGAAAAATCTTAGCTGAAAATATCGCTTCGCCAAAGTACAGAAGATGCAAAAGACTGAGGCTCAGAGTTGAACTCCCTAAGTAGGACATCTGCATACTTCTCAAGGGCAGCGATGGCTCCTTCTACACAGAGTTCTTCTACGAGAACATGGCTCCTACAAACGAAAAAAGTCTCAACCAGCAGCCAACTTACACAAGACCAATCGCCGCTCGAAGTTAAGTTTGGATCTCGCATGGTGGTGAAGGATGCCGAGAAGAAGACAACAACTCTTCAGAGGAAAACTTCCCCTTTTATAGGACCGAGAATGGCCCAGAACACACACCACATGGACGACGATCAGAATTCTTGTATTAATGGGACGAACCTAGGACTCAACACTTTGAATGTTAGTCTTAGACCCTTGGAATTCTCCATATTATGGTGGCAATTAAGAGGAAAGTTTCTTAAAGAGCGGATATTTATTGCTCTTTGCTTCAGAAGCCAAAGCCTTCAAGCCAGAGGTGCAGCCACCTGCCTGTGCCAACCTCAGAAGCAGAATGGTGGTAGACCCCCCTCCCCTTCATTTACTTTAGAAGCCAGTATCTTCACTCTAGAGGCACCGCTACCTGCATGCGCCAATCTCAGATACGCAAGGGTGTCATACCCTTCCCTTCGTAGCCAACGCCTTCACTGTTCAAAGGCGCAGCTACTTACCTGCGTCTGTATCAGGCACAGGATGGTGATATGCTCACACCATCCCTATTCCCATGACACAGTCGTCTGCTCCAATTCAGAAGCTTAAGTCACTTCTCTACAAGAGACTTGGGAACTCCCATCGCAACTAATACAAGTCAGCCTGCCGCTCCAAAAGCACAGTAACCTTGCCAATTTGAAGCACAAGCCTACTTGTTGTCTACAGCACAGTGACTCCGATAACCCAAAACACAGCTTCATAAGTTGCTCTATATGTATAGAAGTCTCGTCATCATTCGAAGCCAAGTCCACTCGTCGTCTGAAAGCACAGATATTCCGTCGTCTCCAGAAGCACGATCTATTCGTCGCCCCAGAAGCACAGCAGTACTTAGTCCTTACCAGAGGCATAGAAAGCATGGCTCCACCCCAATTGGTTTGTTTAAACTGCCTCTTACAGAGAATATTGGGATTAAATCATGATTGATATCATATCAGATTGATTTAAATCTTAGACGAGAATCAATTAGACTCCAAATCTAGGATAAAATCTCAAGATTTACTCGACTGTATCCGAGCAAGCAAATCGGCACGTGCCACATGTCACCTCCTTCGATTATATTTATAACCACCAGAGATCTCATTTGAGGGGAATCTCGATGTCGGCCATGTGTCAGCGCCGCAGAAGCCCATACCGTACAATAACGGCAGATTCTTTCATATCTTAAGAACCCTAATACACATCACATATGTGCTCGGTTCTCTATAAATAGGAGTTTTTCTTCCGCCAAAGGATAGACAGAGGAAAATCGATAATCTTCAAAGGATCAGCAATCTTTGTCCACGAAGAGTCGACCACCCTCATCCACTAATCAATCAAAGAACTAACCAACCAACCATCTTTAAAGGATCTTCTCCTCCAAACAGCCTCTTGGTCGGTGACCCCAGAGTCCCATCAAAGGTGCCAGAGAGCCATAGTAAGGTTGATTCGTCGTCAGATCACCAACGGAGTAAAGGAGCCGCTGCAGTGCTCGATCTCCATCGTCACACTTTCCCAGAAACCTCTTCTCCCTGTATTTAGAATATCCTGTTTAGGACTTCCTTCTTTGTACACAGATACTTTATACATTTAATAAAGCAAAAAAGTTTGTTCAACCTTTTGTCATGTCGAACAGTGTGTAATGCTATTGATAACTGTCCCTTGTGGTGGCGAACACCAATGACCACATATAAGATAGTAGCATGCTTACCTATTGTGTTATGCAGGTATAAATATTATCTCTTTTTTTGTAGGGACAAGTATGGTCGTAGTAAGAATTGAGATAAACTGCTATGATTTCTATTTGCTTTACTATTTCAAGTGGAAGGCTATTAATATAAACTGAATTCATTTAGTTCTAAATAAAAAAAAAACTCTAATGCATGCCTAACTTAACAATCAGGGTCGGTTTAGATGAGTGGGTTCGTTCTGCTCACTAGTGCATTTCTAATGTACTAATCTCTAATACCACAGGTGACGAGGACTCTGGGAGTGTACATTGCTAAGCCAAAGCTGAAGTTCAGAGAGGCATTTTGAAGCTCTTCCTATTCTGAAGTATTTTGAAGCCAATTCATTGAAGGCTTTCGATGTATAAAAGGGTAAATATATGGAACGACAAGTGTTAGTTTAGGCAGCTTATTGAGTATATTTATTTTGATCCAATCAAATGTAGCCGCAATGGCATATCCAATGTAATATGACTTGCACTTCGTTGCAAGCTATCAAAGAAAAACATATATATCTCTATCTTCCTATATTGCGTGTTCAATTAATATGAGATTTGTGAAGTTTCAACTTGATGTTTCAAATAAGAATGACCAAATATATTATTCTTGCCTTGTACGAGTGCAATTCCAGACTCGTACGACATCACACCTCAGTAAGGATGATCGATTTGGTATAATGGGAATGAAAACAAACGGTTTGTCGAATCGGGGTACATCAATTCCTCCAATCCCTAACGTGAATGCGATGAGTTTTGCTTCCGACGGATCGCAAAGGCAAAAGATTATGAACCATGTTTAATTTATTGCTCGTATCTAGCTTTAGTTGTATGATATTTGTTTTGGAATAATTTTAGAGAAAATTAGGCTACGATAGTATAGATTATGTATATAGAAATAAAGGAAGTAGTATGTGTCTTTTGAATAATGTTGTGTGCAACTTGGACTGTATTGATACACACTCGATATTTGTATTGGCCCTACACTTGATGTCATTTTTGCTTATTTTAAATAATGAGTCAGTCTGGATCATCTTACAACTTCAATATGCATCCCATTTTAAGTGTCTTTCCTCTTCATTCTATTGTTTGAACTTTTCTAATACCAATTCCAACTTTTTAAAAAGGTTATAAGTGCAAACTCCCCTATAGAAACTCAGCAAGACATGTTTCTTGCTGCAACAAAATCGGATTATGACAAGAATGAAAAAAGGTACATGATAGTATTTATTAAAAAGTTCCCGTTGAATGATTACATGCTTATTTCTGTCTTATACTTTTTCACTATGAGATTGTGTATTTTAGGAATGCAATGTGGTCAAGGAAGCTCTCAAAGAAAAGCAACCAAAGATCCCAAGTAAAGCTAAAGTTAAATCACCTACAATAGCTTCCCTAAGAATTATATGGTCACTCAAGAATCCACTTGGAATGGATTACTTTGCCAAACTGGTACAACGATTGTTAGATGAAAATACATCCATTACGGTACCATTAGAAGATGACTTGTTTGGAAGCACAATAGTGACATATCTTGTCCAAGAGAATTTCGATAGTTTTCTTAAAATGCGTCCTCTTACAGTCACTTGCAATATAAATGACCTCTAGCCTAGTGGTTAAGAGTATTGCATGCGGCCCAAGTGGTCGGAGTTCGAGCCCCAATGGAGGCGAGTTCGCCACAATTATCCATTGCTTCAAATATATATATATATATATATATATATATATAGTAAACAGGTTTCTCTTGACGGTTGTAAAATGTCAACGTAATGGTTTTTTTAAGATCAATACATGGTTTCTTGACTGTTTTTAAACATCAACAAATCTTTTTCTTGAAGGGTTTTTCCCGTCAAGAAAGGACTTTCTTGACGGTTATTACCCGTGATCTAGGCCACAGTCAAGAAAAAAAATTCATTTACCTTAACGTTTCTTTCGATATGTTTACTTGACGGTTTAAAATCTTCAAGAAACATGAAGACAGAGACCGTCAAGAAAAGTAGCGACTTTTCTTGATGGGGGCCTAGATGACGGATCCAAAAGCATTAAGAATTGATTTCAGAGGGTAGCAACAACAACAACAACAACAACAAGAGCCTCAACTTCGTGACGCGAGTACGTCCTTCTCAATCATTCTTTTCTCGAACTGATTTCTCATCTGTGTACCCCACATATACATCTTCAAAACCCATCAACTGGTTTGATTTATTTCCTATCGTGCATGACAAAATTCGAGTTCCAAAATAAATAAATAAACTCGACATTCTGCATTTAGAAACTACCCCAATATTTTTGTTTGAGGTGTATTTGCGACCAGAATATCGCGAATTTTAGAAACCCACTTGAATATACTTTTAGACAACCTATATGGCTACTAAACCTACTTTTTGTTTTTTAATGTAGTTTATTATTTTCTGTTGTAAATTGATTCCAAAAATCCAAAAAAGCAGTTTTCAAACACTTGAAAAACTCCGAGACGGGGTCCGTCGCAACAATCCGGACGATTGGTCGCGAACCACTTGCATTGAAAGGTGCGTATGGACTTCGCAGATGTGTGGGATTCGAAGAAGTCAAATTGGTTGCATGTGCACAATGAATTCGATGCGTATCTATCAAAAACTATCGATGATTTTCTAAACCAATGCATTACTTCGTGCACACTCGTCAACGAAACTGGTGCCAATGGACTTATATCATTTTCTAGTCTTGTGAACCAAGTTTGGTCTGATTCTGAGATAGTTAACCGGATCGCCATTTTGTGCACCCTACGATTCGATTCAATGGACGATTTTGTACATGGCTCACCAAAATCTAAAATTAGACATACTGTTGAGTTCGTATCAAAAAGTCGGACTTGTAGACATATAATTTGTTGACTTTAGAGACCATATGATTTGTCATGTTTTTGGGTACAAAGAGGGTCCAATTAACGACGTAGACTGTTTTTGACATGAAATTACCGTTGTCCTTGTGTCCAAAATTGGACTTATGGGTAGTCTATATTAGCCATTTTTCTTATTACAGTAACGTTGGCGATGTTTCAATATCCGAAGGCGTTCGTGGAGATTACATCTTTGCAACTTGCATTGCTTTGTTATGTTTGCCTTTTGGACCTTGTTAGATCACCACACAACCTCCAAGCAAGATATCGTAGACTCGCTCGCTACTAAGGAATGGTAGATAGACTATGTGCCTTAGACTCGCGACTAAGGAATGGTATATAGATTTAGACTCGCGATTGAGGTATTTTAAATTCTTTGACCTGACTTGATAGTCATGCAGCCATGTACTGTTCTCGATTGCATTACACATAGAATGGTAATGACCTTTATCTGCTCCGGTGTACGTACTTTTCTTTAAGTATTATAAGGAACAATATTTTGTCACGAACAAGTGTGTCATCCCTTGTCCTTGTTTGGTTGTAGGGGTGGTTCACTGCTTCGATGATGAAATACTGGATCGTGTTATGATCCGGATTATTACTAAGCAGTTGATACCCTCAAGGGATGACACATTTGATAGGTACTAACTTGATATCCTAAATTTTTTTGACAAAATTGTCCCTCCCCTCCAACGCCCCCCCTCATGCCTCCGGCCGACGACTTCCCCCCCACGCCGCCAACCTTCCCCCCTCCACCCAAACCACCCCTCCCTCCCGCCGGTGACCTTCCCCACCCCCTTCCCCCTCCCTCCCGTCGGCGACCTCCCCTCCCCCTCCAGCTTGCGAACTCCCCTCCCCCCACCCCGCGTTGGCCTTCCCGGAGTTGCGCGAGGCGGCGAGATCGCGCGCTTGGGAAGCAGCCGGAGGCAGGGGAGGGGGGCACGGGGCCACGGCCACGGGGAGGGGTGCACGGGGGCGACGCCGGGGGGGGGGGGGGGGCTCGCGGGAAAGGAGGAGGGAGGGGTAATTTTGTTATTTTTAAAATTTTGGGTATCAATATAAAATTATTATATAGTTGAGGGTATTAAGTTAGTACCTATCAAAGTTGAGGGTATCAAGTTGAACATTTTAGATAGTTGAGGGTATCAAGTTGAACATTTTAGATAGTTGAGGGTATCAAGTTGTAATTTAGCCATAATTAAATTAGTATGATAATTAATAAAATAATATTAATTAATTAATTAAGATATAATGATGATTAATAAAATTTTAAGATATAATGATGATTATAATAACGATTAATACATTATTAATTAGCTATTATAATTATAATTATAGTTATGATTAATAAATAAATTCTTATTATAATTAACAAACTAATAAATAAATAAATTATTAATTAGCTATTATAATTCTAAATATAGTTATGATTAATAATTAAAATATTATTATAATTATGATAATAGTTATAATTAATAAATTATTAATTATGATATAATGATGATTATAATGACGATTAATAAATTATTAATTAAAATTTTAATAATATATTAATTATTAAATTACTAAAAGAATAAATTAATTCCGATGATTTATGATAACTAACTATTAGTTATTTTTGATTAAAATAATAAGTAATTTTTAGTTATAAATTTGAAAAAAATAATGACTAATTTTTAATTAGCTATTAGTTAATTTTATTTAACAATATAAATATTCTAAAGATAGTAATTATAAATTAATAATGATGATTAATAAATTATTAATTTAATTATTATAATATATTAATTACTAAATTATAATAAAATAGTAATTAGCAAATTATTAATTAATATTATAATAAGACTAATAAATTATTAATTATGACTATAATTGGATATAAATTAATAAATTATTAATTAAGATTACTGTTATGATTAATATATTTATTATAATTATGATTAATAAAGTTATAAATTATTAATTAATATTATTATAAATTATTTAATAATAAAATTATTAATTATTAACTTAGATTATAATTATGATAACTAACTATTAATTAATTTTTTATTAAAAACAATAAATAATTTTTATTTATAAAAAAATATTTTTTAAAATAATAATAATGACTAATTTTTAATTAACTATTAGTTAATTTTGAATAAACTATAAATTAAATATTTTAACAAAAATTATTAAAAAATAACTAATTTTTTTCTTCCAAATCCAACCTCTTTCTTCATACTTCCTATGTCCAAATCCATCTCCAACGAAACATACATGGATTTGACTCTAAATCCATAAAATCATAAAATCTAACTCCAAATACGATTTACCAAACGGGCCGGGCCTTGACCAAATGACTAAGTTAGCTTTAGGCTAACTTTTTTTCCTTGTGTTTTTTGGTCAGATGGCTAAAATCAGAGCTTAAGAGCATCATTAGTAGTTGGGGATTAAAATTTTATCTTGAGACCCAAAATTTTGAAATAAAAGTAATGTAGAATGAATTGGGTTTGTATGAGAATAATAGGGAAAAAAAAAAGTTTTGGTCCCAAAGATTGTGGGCTCAAAAATTAATATGAAATTTAAATAATGTAAATATAGAGTTGGGCTCCAAATTAGGATTTACTATTTTACAAAATAATTTTCTACATTCTGAAACTAGAAATTTTCATACCCAATCTATATCTCCTGTGGATAGATTGAAACTGAAAATCTAGAAATTGAAATATAGAATGAAATTTACTGTTCTATAAAATAAACTCCTACATTCTAAATCTAGAATATATAAATTGGGATGGACCTGACTAATGATGCTCTAACAAAAGCATGACAGTCGAACCTTGCTATAGATGATGGCGGCAGCACAGCATTGATGACAAAACTTGAGAAGTCAGAGGAAAATGGATGGCCACTTTATTCCAAATTCTCATCTCTTAGGTGCTGATAGCTGCTTGAGCAACAAACGAATCATCAATTGGTAGTCTTCCGTTATAGATATCACTATCTTAAGTTATTTAGATATCACTTTCTTAAGTTATTCCGGTCATTAGCAGAAGGTTGCCTCATTTGATGGGTAACACATGGTTGACAATTTACAAATTACGTAGCATTTCTTGCTTGTTCTATGTGCATTGTACGGAGGAGGAGGGGAGGATCGATGTCAACGCTAGCAACAGCTGCTTAAGATACTCTTGAGCTAGTCGTATACTCTACTGTCATTTCTGTATTGTTTATTACTCTTATGTTTTCTTTTGGTTTAAATATACGCTCTCCTACCTAGTTTAGGAACATGAGCTTTCTGATATTTTTGCACAGAATTTTTTTCAAAATTAATATATTTTACATATATTAGCTGTAGAAAAATGAGAATGAGACAGATATTTCCCGAGTGCAACTAAATTCGGACGCTCTCTTTTATATATAAGGGATTAATTATTATTTATTTTGAATTTTTTACACTTGAGTTTACTATATTTCCATCATTTACATATAAGTTTATTTTCAATTTAATCATACTGATTTAGACACATATTTTTGTATGGATCTCGAATCGTGACAAGACCTGTGCCGTTGAATTTTTAACGTCAAACTACTCTTATAAGGATATTTTCAGCAAGTTCTACGGCCATTTTTCGGAACGTTACAAGTAGGGTCCGTATGGGATGTTTCGAAAAAATATCGCAGAATTCACTGAAAATACTTTCACATGGGTAGTTTGATGTTGCGGATCCAACAACGCAGGTCTCTTTGCGATTCAAAATCCGCGCGAAAAATTGTGAGCTCGTATCAATGCGATCAAATTAAAAATAAATTTATATGTAAATGATAAGAATATAGAAGACTTAGTTCCAAATGTTCCAAAAAAAATAAAATTACATTCATTGACTATTTTAATTTTTTTGCACTTAAGTCTTATATTTTTATAATTTGCATAAAAGTTTATTTTTAATTTGACCGATTGATGCGAACTCACATTTTTTTGTGTAGATCATGAATCGCGACAAGACCTGCATCGTTGCATCTGCAGTGCCGAACTATCCATGTAAAGATATTTTCAGCGAGTTTTGCGACTTTTTTGAAACGTTACTTGTAGGGTTTGTGCGTAATATTTTAAAAAAAAAGTCACAAAACTTGCTTAAAGTATCCTAACATGGGTACTTCCTCGTTGCGGATCCAACGATGTTGGTTTTATCGCAATCCGAGTTCCGCACTGAAGATGTAAGTATATATAAGTATGATCAAATTAAATAAACTTATATGCAAATCATAAAAATATAAAAAAAAACTCAAGTACAATTTTTTTAAGAAAATTAACTCGGAAGTACTACGCCAGAGATTGGCGAATGTTATGAGAATTCTACCACTACGTGTGACAAATTTTGTACATCTAAAGTATGACCAACCCACGGGCTACGTGTCGCCCCTCCATTGGAGGGGGCTGCAAAAAAGTAGGAGTGAGTCCGATGTGATGCAGGATGGGAGCCAGCGGGCTAATGGAGGTAACAAGTCGGCGCGGGCATGCGCACAATCACCCCCGCATGGGCCTTTTAACATTTTCCAAGATAAGAAGTCTTCATTCACCTATATCAACCTTGACAAAGACCTACCCAAATAGTATTTTCAGTCCATAGGTAATGAACACATCATATCCAATCACAAATCAAAATTTGACTGCAAATTTGCGTTGAACCAAAAATGATTCTCACATGCTCCTGGCATCCTGCAACGCTGGCTAGAATATTATTTTATGTTTTCTCATATTATTCTATCATATACGTTATCACTAGAGAAGGGGTTGTGTAGTTACCTCCATCAATACGGGAAATGTCGCATATATACGTATAACATAAGAAAAAAATTTTATGTATCTCCAAAAAATTATTTTTCCATGTGCTTCGGACGCCTATTTACTCATGCCTTTCTCCAACTTTTCTCTCTATTTACTTCGGTCAATAAAGTAGTTGATAGGTGCTGTGCATTTTGAGCAAAAGCTCAAGTGCAAACATTTAGTCCCACATCAGCTGTGGGATTTAAGCATGTGTGCTTATATCACTTTGTTTCTTTGAAGTTCTGTGTGGGAGCTCCATGGACCACACGTGCGCACTGCCGCTACCGTCCGGTCCGGCTCGGCTCGGTTCGGTTCGGCATGCGTAACGGGTGTCAGTACGTGCCCACATCTGCGGACGCCGTATGCTGATTCGATTTCCTCTTCGGATTAGGGCTGAGACTCTAAAAAACTTTTTGCTCCTCATTGAATTTTCTGACCGTTACTAATCATTTATTTTTTGTAACGTTGGACATATTAAAACCTGTCCAGATACAATATAGCACATGTTTTTCATTTGAATTATTTGTAACGTTCAGTCTTTATTGGCTGGATTAAATTGCTTTCAATCTCCATTACTCCATAACCCTTGGAGAAAAGCCAATATATTGAGGCCTATCTCAACACTTCATTTTACACTAAAAATTCCTACAGAATACTCCCTCTCTCTCGATCTCGAATTCTTGTTGCTCCGAAACTCTATTGTTCTGGGCATAGCTAAGTCGGTGGTCACTCTCTCTACGTCGTGTGCGGCAAGGAGATTCTGGTGGAGCGAAGATTTTATCACTAGGAGCATTCGGATACAGTCTGCACATAGATCCGGACTAACTCTTAGGGCAGTGCTACGTGAGCAACTTCCCCGAAGGCCGGTAACATTTACTCATTCTTATTTGTTACAGATTTAAATGAAACAATTTTTGAAGAAACCACAACAATCTAAGAGATTAATCGATTTTTTTGTTGATCTATTTGACGAGAAAAAAATGATATATGTTTTTACATATTGTTTTAATCGAAAATTGATACTCTCCTGTAACTAGGATTTCATCTATTAGAACCCTTCTAGCCTTAGCTTCCATTCATGATATGCTGATCCATCAAATGGATGTAAAAACAGCATTTCTAAATGGAGATTTAGAGGAAGAAATATATTTGGAGCAACCTGAAGGTTTTACTGCTAAAGGCCAAGAAAAGAAGGTTTGTAGATTAGTGAAATCTCTTTATGGCCTAAAACAAAATTCCAAGCAATGTCACAACAAATTTAATATAGTCATTTTAGAATTTGGTTTTGTGCCAAATGAATATGATAAGTGTTTGTATTCTAAAAATACAAATGAAAGTTGTTTCATCTTATGCTTGTATGTTGATGATATCCTTATTCTAGGATCTTCACTGGATTTGATAAATAACACTAAACATTATTTACCTAATCAGTTTGATATGAAAGACTAGGTTAAGCAAACATGATCCTAGGAATGCAAGTGTCCAAAAGCAAAGAGGGCTATACTCTATCCTTAACACATTCAATTGAGAAAATGTTAAGGTAGTTTAAATATTTTAACAAAAAACCTGCCCTTACTCCTTATGACAGTAATGTTGTTCAAAGAAGAATGAAGGATCACCTATAGAACAACATAGATATTCACAGATGATTGGGTTCCTTATGTACATAACAAATAGGACCAAACCTGATATTACTTTTGCTATTGGGAGACTAAGTAGATATAATAGTAACCCAAACTAGTCACATTGGACTGCATTAGACAGATTATTTAGATATCTTAAGGGTACTCTAGATTATAAACTTTATTATACTAGACACCCTGATATCATAGAAGGTTACTCAGATGCAAATTGGGTAACTGATTCACATGATGTGAAATCTACTACTAGATATGTTTTTACTCTAGCAGGAGCTGCGATCTCCTGGGGGTCATGTAAACAAACTATCATTGCCAGGAGTACTATGGACTATGAAATGATAGCTTTGTACACTACCTGTTCAGAAGCTGAATGGCTTAGAAATTTTATTATGTATATACCTGTTTCTGTTCATCCTGTTCCTGCAATTTCTAAAAACTGTGATAATAAATCTGTGATAGAACTACTAAATCATGATTATGTGAATGCAAAGATGAACATGCACCTGCAGCTGCGGTTTAAGTCAATAAAGAGCCTATTAGGCAAATATGTGGTTCTTGACTATATAAAGTCAGAAAAGAACCTTGCAGACCACTTGACGAAGGTTTTGCCTAGGACATTGATCCTAGAATCATCGAGGGGGATTGGGTTAAGATCATAGTTTAGTTACTAGCAGTGGCAACCCAACCGAGTCTGACTGGAGATCCCAAGAAGCCGGTTCAATAGATAGGAACAAGCTGGACTAGATGACTATTCTGGAATACTGACCCTGAGATTAAATTCTCTTTAAAATAAAAGTCCAAGAGGCTTACAGGTGTACATTGATACCCCATCCCTATGGTGACAGTGTTTTTTGTATGATATGGATAGGGTGAGTTTAAACTCTTAATAAGTCCAAGCATGATATACATGGTTGATTTCTATCACCAATTCTTGAGGACTTACCTATATGAGAGGTCGTGAAGGCCGTGACTATATGACAGGACGATCCTAGACAACTCTCATGAATATGTAAAAGTGTGCATGGCCAATCAAACGCACCACCCGATAAATCTAAGTACCTCTAGCGTACTATGTGTGCTATTTTCTGAGTCTGGTTCAATAAGACTGATTCAAGGCGTAGTCCATCAAGCTCTTCTTCAAACAAAGACAATAGTCACTACGTGAGATTTAAGGCTGTAATCCATCTTATTTATGCATAGTATACAACTGTCCAGAAATTCTCTTATCATCTCTTATTCTCTTTCCTTCTATTACCTTACAACTTGACCTTTTGGGGGGAATTGTTAGCTATTGTGCATTTTGAGCAAAAGCTCAAGTGCAAACATTTAGTCCCACATCGGCTGTGGGAATGAAGCATGTGTGCGTATATTACTTTGTTTCACTTTGCTTCTTTAAAGTTCTGTAAGGGAGCCCCATGGGCCACACGCGCGCGCAGCCACTGCCGCCCGGCCCGACTCGGCTCGGTTCGATTCGATTCGATTCTGTTCGACGCACATAACGGGTGCGGGTACATGCCCACATCTATGGGCGTCGAATGCCGATTCGATTTCCTTTTCGGGTTCGAGCTGAGACCCTAAATTTTTTTTGCTTCTTGTTGAATTTTCTGACCGTTACTAATCATTTATTTTTTGTAACGTTGGACATATTAAAACCTGTCCAGATACAATATAGCACATGTTTTTCATTTGAATTATTTGTAACGTTCAGTCTTTATTGGCTGGATTAAATTGCTTTCAATCTCCATTACTCCATAACCCTTGGAGAAAAGCCAATATATTGAGGCCTATCTCAACACTTCATTTTACACTAAAAATTCCTACAGAATACTCCCTCTCTCTCGATCTCGAATTCTTGTCGCTCCAAAACTCTATTGCTCTTCGTTTGTTGCTCTGGGCATAGCTAAGTCGGTGGCCACTCTCTCTACGTCGTGTGTGGCAATGAGATTCTGGTGGAGCAAAAATTTTACTCTATGAGCGTTCGGATACAGTCTGCACATAGACCCGGACTAACTCTTAGGGCAGTGCTACGTTCGCGACTTCCCCGAAGGCCGGTAACATTTACTTATTTTTATTTGTTGCAGATTTAAATTAAACAATTTTTGAAGAAACCACAATAATCTAAGAGATTAATCGATTTTTTTATGATCTATTTGATGAGAAAAAAATGATACATGGTTTTACATATTATTTTAATTGGAAATTGATACTCTCATGTAGCTAGGATTTCATCTATTAGAACCCTCCTAGCCTTAGCTTCCATTCATGATATGCTTATCCATCAAATGGATGTAAAAATAACATTTCTAAATGAAAATTTAGAGAAAGAAATATATATGGAACAACCTGAAGGTTTTACTGCTAAAGACCAAGAAAAGAAGGTTTGTAGATTAGTGAAATCTCTTTATGGCCTAAAACCAAATCCTAAGCAATGGCACAACAAATTTAATAAAGTCATTTTAGAATTTTGTTTTGTGCCAAATGAATATGACAAGTGTTTGTATTCTTAAAATACAAATGGAAGTTGTGTCATTTTATGCTTGTATGTTGATGATATCCTTATTCTAGGATCTTCACTGAATTTGATAAATAACACTAAACATTATTTACCTAATCAGTTTGATATTAAAGACCTAGGTGAAGCAAACATGATCCTAGGAATGCAAGTGTCCAAAAGCAAAGTGGGCTATACACCATCCTTAACACATTCAATTGAGAAAATGTTAAGGTAGTTTAAATATTTTGACAAAAAACCTGTCCTTACTCCTTATGACAATAATGTTGTTTTCAAGAAGAATGAATGATCACCTATAGAATAACATAGATATTCACAGATGATTGGGTCCCTTATGTACATAACAAATAGGACAAGACCTGATATTTCTTTTGCTATTGAGAGACTAAGTAGATATACTAGTAACCCAAATTAGTCACATTGGACTGCATTAGACAGAGTATTTAGATATCTTAAGGGTACTCTAGATTATAAACTTCATTATACTAGACACCCTGATATCATAAAAGGTTACTTAGATACAAATTGGGTAACTGATTCACATTATGTGAAATTCACCACTGGATATGTTTTTACTTTAGCAGGAGCTGCAATCTTCTGGGATCATGTATACAAACTATCATTGCCAGGAGTACTATAAACTCTGAAATGATAGCTTTGGACAGTACCTGTTCAGAAGCTGAATGACTTAGAAATCTTATTATGCATATAGTTGTTTCTGTTCATTCTATTCCTGCAATGTCTATAAAATGTGATAATAAATCTGTTATAGAACTACTAAAGCATGATTCTATGAATGCAAAGATGAACAGGCACCTGCAGTTGCAATTTAAGTCAATAAAGAGCCTATTAGGCAAATATGTGGTTCTTGACTATATAAAGTCAGAAAATAACCTTGCATACCACTTGACGAAGAGTTTGTCTTGGACATTGATCCTAGAATCATTGAGAGGTATGTGGTTAAGCCTATAGTTTAGTCACCAGCAGTGGCAACCCAACCGAATATGATTAGAGACCCCAAGAAGTCGGTTCAATGGGTAGGAACTGTTAGGGTTATATACTAAAAGCATCACTTTTGTAGTAACCTTATTTCCTTAAATTTTGAATGAGAATCATATGGGCAAATGTTTGCATATTGTATTTGTTGCAAGTGTTAATGCAAAATGTCTGATATTCTATATTGTAGATAATATGGTGTGTGGTGTCACACAGAAGATCATATTATCAGTTTCCTATAGAGTATATAAATAGTTCACAACCTAGATGGACTTGGACAATCTATTGGAAAGGTTGTAGTGTAATCTGGTATTAGTCTATCTTGACTATAGGTTTACACTAGTACACTTTGTGTGTATTGAACAGGACCACTTGAGGTTGTTCTCTTTGTACTGACTACATAAGAGATCAAACACCTCTGTTATTATGGATTTTTGTGCTCTTAATCCGGATATAATAACGGACATGTATATGCAGTGTGCATTACTTTGACTCATAAAAGAGTGAGATTCATTATGGATCAACAACCTCTATGAATTTGGTAATAACATTGTATGTATGATAGGCTATTGATTATAAATGGAATCCATATTCCGATACATCGGGTTGATGATGTCCTCTTAAGAAGCTCATAAGGATTGTCATGTAAACCCTGCAGGTGGATTATATCCGACATGACAAATAAAGTTGAACGGTACTACTTAAGGATAAAAGATGTCGAATCAATATAGTTGTCAGTAACTTAATTTGATCGACGGACATACGATATCTTAACATGGGGAGCCAAACGAGCATATAATAAAAGGAGCCCACAAACATAATTTGGGATTAGGGAGGTAGTGCAACAATAGCTCATTAGTGGACCGAGCTATTGTTAATGGGCCTGGATTGTGTGTTCGGGCTGAACACGAGATATCCAGATCCGTTAGGAGGCCTAACCCTAATTTCTCCTCATGGTCCCTGCCGTAGCCTATATATCCTCTATTCTATGGCCGCCAGATTACTGATCAGAAATCTGAAATTTTCTCTAAATTCGTGATTCACGTAAGGAGAGAAAAAGAGTGCTGCCAAGGAGAAGAAAAGGTTGGGAGATCGTCGTCTACACGACGTCCAACTCGAGGAAGGAATACGTGCAGAAGATATTGGGGTCGTCCGCTCGAGATTGCCAGGAATTACTTGTCTCCTTTCTGCCGCAGGTATAATTCGTGAACCCTAGTTTCCGCCTATGAAGGGTTAGAACACGTATTAGATCTATTTAACTTTCTATCGATCAATACGCACACCAAAGGAAGGGTCCTGGGAATCTCCAGTTCCATCAGGAACAAACTGGACTAGGTGACTATTATGGAACGCTGACCCTGAGATTAAATTCTTTTTAAAATAAAAGTCCAAGTGGCTGTACATGTGTACATTGATATCCTATCCCTATGGTGACA
This sequence comes from Iris pallida, assembly GCA_029216955.1. Taxonomy (NCBI): domain Eukaryota; kingdom Viridiplantae; phylum Streptophyta; class Magnoliopsida; order Asparagales; family Iridaceae; genus Iris; species Iris pallida. The sequence goes on from JANAVB010028197.1 coordinate 2,629,126, forward strand.
ATGTTCATTGTGTGATACAGATAGGGTGAGTTTAAACTCTTAATAAGTCCAAGCATGATATGTAGGGTTGATTCCTATCACCAACCCTTGAGGACTTACCTATATGAGAGGTCGTGAAGGCCGCGACTATAGGACAAGGCGATCCTAGACAACTCTCATGAATGTGTAAAAGTGTGTATGGTCAATCAAACGTGCCATCCGATATCTCTAACGTACTATGTGTGCTATTTCTGAGTCTGGTTTAAGAAGACTGATTCAAGACGTAGTCCATCAACCTCTTCTTCAGATAAAGACAATAGTCACTACGTGAGATTCAAGGCTGTAGTCCATCTCATTTATGCATAGTATACAAGTGCCATAAATTCTCTTATCATCTCTTATTCTCTTTCCTTCTATTACCTTGCAACTTGACATTTTGGGGGGGGGGGGGGGGGGGGGGGATTGTTAGCTGATGTGCATTTTGAGCAAAAGCTCAAGTGCAAACATTTAGTCCCACATCGGCTGTGGGATTGAAGCATGTGTGCTTATATCACTTTGTTTCACTTTGCTTCTTTGAAGTTCTGTGTGGGAGCCCTATGGTTCACACGTGCGCGTCGTCGCTGCTGTCTGGCCCGGCTCGGCTCGGCTCGGTTCGGATCGGCGCGCGTAACGGTTGCGAGTATGTGCCCACATCTGCGGGCGCCGAATGCCGATTCAATTTTTTCTTCGGGTTCGGGCTTAGACCCTAAAAAGTTTTTGCTTTTCATTGAATTTTCTGACCGTTACTAATCATTTAATTTTTGTAACGTTGGACATATTAAAACCTGTCCAGATACAATGTATCACATATTTTTCATTTGAATTATTTGTAACGTTCAGTCTTTAATTGGCTGGATTAAATTGCCTTCAATCTCCATTACTCTATAACCGTTGGAGAAAAGTATATATATTGAAGCCTATCTCAACACTTCGTTTTATACTGAAAATTCCTACAGTATACTCCCTCTCTCTCGATCTCGAATTCTTGTCGCTCTGAAACTCTGTTGCTCTTCGTTTGTTGTTCTGGGCAGAGCTAAGTCGGTGATCACTCTCTCTACGTCGTGTACGACAAGGAGATTCCGGTGAAGCGGAAATTTTACCACTATGAGCGTTCGGATACAGTCTGCACATAGACCCGGACTAACTCTTAGGACAGTGCTACGTGCGCGACTTCTCCGGAGGCCGGTAATATTTACTTATTTTTATTTGTTGCAGATTTAAATCAAATAATTTTTGAAGAAACCACAACAGTAGTGCCATGTGATGGACTAGGGACATGAAAAAATAAATTTTTTTGGAGGTATATATAATCACTCATAACATAATAGCCTAAGGACAAGAAGTAGCATACCTCCCTCAGCAAGTTACAACAGGACAACTTAGAAACCAAAAAAAAAAAAAATCATGACCACCATCAGAATTTCATTGCGACTGCAGCACACACCATTTTTGTCAGTAGACATGCTACTACTGGTATCCGCCTTTATTCCAATTTTAAGTGAGCTATTTGCACCTTCTGCATGTTCTTCCGTTATACTTTTAATGATAGTAAATGTTGGGAAGAACAACAATCCGACTCTGCAGTGTAGAGTACTTAATAAATTAGGATAGAAAAGAATAAATATAAATGCTATTCCTCACATAAGTTTTATTTGGATGATACCATCAACCTAATATGACAATACGTGTCGCTAATGTGGTGTTGGTTTTAATGTTAGAAAATTTTGATCACAAATAAACTTTTTATAATAGAATTCAAAAATAAAATTTAAATATCACAAATAAAATTTTTGAAAAAAAAAATGTTATCAGTAACACTAAGGTGTTAGAGAATCGATTATAAATAAAAAATTTCATGATATAATTTAAAAATTAAATTTGAATATAAAAATAAGATATTAAATAAAATATTATCTATAACACTGAAATCTTCGTCACGTCAGCGTCATGTTATGGGTGATGAGATTACCCAAAACTTGAGTTATGAATAGAATTTCTGTAAATCATACCGTTTAGACACTTAAATTTTTATAATAGATTTTTTTTTAAAGTTTTGAAAAATTAAGGAGACTGTCTTCCTAGTTCAGTAGTAACTCTGACCTAACAATATGAAAGAGCAAGAAGTGTGTTACATCAGTGTAAGTTAGGATATGTTTGATAGGCAAGCACTGACTAGAATTAGCTCTAGTTTCTTATGGAAATCATGAGGTTCAAATAAGCAGTTTAAGTTTACTAATTGTAAAGAAGACACCTTTTTATTGTTTTACTGTGCAAAAAGAATATTAAAACTTGGAAAATGATATATGGTCTACCTTATATATGTGCCTGCGGCCTGTGACCGCGGAAATGTGTTACGATTTCATTGGCTCCAATTGGACGCTAACACGCAGGACCGGTCCTGAGTTTATGGAGGTCCTAGACAAACTTTCAAAATAGGACCCATATATAATAAAAAAAAAATTAAAAACTAAAATCAAAGTAAATTATAAATAAAAAATGTTACATCCAAGAATTGAACTTAGGACCTATAGTATGCAAGTATATTATAAATAAAAATGTTACAGCCAAGAAATGAACCTAGGACCTCTAGTATACAAAGTACAACATAATAACAACTACACCACAATTGTTTTGTTTTAGAAAAAAGGGTCATGTTACATATTAGTTCTATTTTATATACAAAATATTAATAAATATATATGTTTAAATTAAATTTTTTGGACTCTCATATTTTTGGGGCCTTGGACGGCCGTCCTGTGCCAGGGCCAACCCTGCTAACACGTGACCCGTTGTCAGTCCTTTAAAATTATGTAGACATCAAAATAACCCTAGCAAAAAAAAAAAAGAAAAAAAATCCAAATATTCGTACAGAGTGATGCTATATGTACCTCCAAAAATTTTATCCCTCTGTGTCCCTCCACCACATGGTACTCTCTTATTGATCGAAGCATACAGGGGGAGGGGAGTTGGGAGAAGACATAAGCTAATAAGAGAGAGCCATGTGACGGAGGGACATGGAAGGATGGAACTTTGGAGGTAGGTAAAGTAATTTTCCAATTGTACAACATCTTTCATACCTCCTGCCTTGCTAGTGGTACAACCTCCGCTAGCGGCGTCGGCATAGGTGTCGGCAGCGGCGAAGTGCGGCAGACTGGACAGGAGGCGTGCAGCCGCAGCCACGGGTCGACGCACTTCAGATGGAACTCGTGGCCGCACTCCGGCAGCTGCCTGAGCTCGTCGCTGTCCTTGTAGTCCGCAAGGCATATCGAGCAGCAGGTGCCAGTGCTGCTCCCCTTCGCGCTCCCTCCGAGCTTGGCCACCAGCTCCGAGTACTGCATCTTCGTGTAGCTCATCAAGGTGGCCTCGTCGACCCCTCCCTCGATATCGGCTCCGGCGTCCGCGAGCCCACGAGGGTTGAGTGCCGCAGGGTGAGGCGTGACGATGATGGTTCTCGTGCATACGTAGGAGGCAACGAGGATGGTGGTGATGAGGACGATGATGCCAACGGAGAGGACCACGCCGTAGGCGAAGCCGCCGGCCCCCTTGTGGGAGGTCAGCAGCTCGACGGAGGACTCGGGGCTGAGGCTTGTGTTCATCGTGCGTGCGTGCATGCACGTCAAATTTTGTTGAGAGCGAGGAAGTGGTACTTACTTTGGGTTGGCCAGAATCAGCTTAGCGCTTAGTATGTACTTGACATCTTTTCTATTAAACACAAACACCATAAACAGACAAAAGTCCAACTCTGAAACTAGGTTGCTGCAGCTTACTTTGAACCACCACCATCGACGAAGTTCTCAGTATCATGTGCCCAAGAATGAATAAGAAAAATCAATGTTAATGAAACCAGGGCTCATCATATGACTTATTAAAGTACAAGTCAATTGCCTGGGTGTCCTATATTTGTATATAGCTCGTAGTATTTTAACACATTGGCTAGCCTGGCTACTCTCATATGTAATCCTCCCTAGTGTAACTTCGGACTAAAGCAATGAAATCAATCATTTTCCAAACATTAACAAATTAAGATTATGTCATCATCACCTTCCTAGCTAGGTTTTTTTTTTAATTTGAAATTATAATAAAGATTATGTCATTCATCTTCTTTCAAAAAAAAATTCCTAACCATTAGTCTGGGAAGTTTTAGTTAAACTGATAATGGGGGTGGGTTGGGGGGGGGGGGGGGGGGGGGGGGGGGGGGATGTTTCTTTGGGAGGGGGTCTGGATCGGTCGGGTCAGGGGTACTGAGGTTCAGAGATCAATGATACAATTATGGGGCAAACTTTGGGGGGATGAATCCGATTGAAGGTTAACGACTGGGAGTCGTGCGGTTGTAGAAAAGAAATAAGTATTCAGATTGCTTTGTTATCATATTTGCTACTTAGCATTGTCCAAATATGTATTAAATGTTATCATATTTGCTACTGTGCATATTGCTTTGTTCGTCTAACATATATTTACAGAAAGAAATAAGCGACATCATACATGTGGACATATGCAATGAAGAAATCATAATGGGCCAAAGTCGGTGTTATACCAGAAAGATTTCTCTGAAGCGCCTACGACATCTCCGGAGCCTCGCACTCGGGGGCTCCGCTTCCTGGTAACCGGACGGGGGTCGAGGGGGCAGCAGCCCCCCGTGGGGTTTCAGGGGCAAAGCCCCCAAAAGGTATTCAGATTTATAGGCCTGTTTATCTTTGGATGACTGTCATAGTAAAAAATCATCATTCAAGAAGTCGACAACCTACTCGTTTCCTTATATTTTATTATATTTTTTTTCTATTTGTTTATAGGACCAATTGTAAATCGGGTTTGCAGTTAGCAGTAGGAAGCATCCTACCCACTACATTTCTGTCCACCATATAAACCAGTCTACAAATACATACCTAATCCAAAATCCTAATTATGGTGACCAAACTCGGACCAAACTCAAATCGAACTTAGGCCAAACTCGGTCAGGGTAAAACCTAATTGCCTAGTCAGCCTCTTCTTCCTGAAGACCAGGATCTAACGTTCAAATTTATGAATGTTAGAGTATCGAACTCTACCCGAACTCGGTCCCCCTGCTAGCCTATTAATAGACTTGAGATTTCCATTCTTAATCACTCATTCATCAAGGAATTCACTTGCATGTCTATTCATTCTGAGCCTAAAACTTTCTATCACCAAGAAATCAACTCTCGGCCTTCTAGTGTGCCAAAGTTACGATCTCGATTAGAAGTATGTTCGAGTTGTAAAGCTAGAATTTCCGTGTGTTTCTCTTCACACATGTTGTTTGTAGTCGGCAAGCTCTTCGTATCAAAAGCTTATGGTTGTTGAAGTCGTCATCAAGCAAGAGTTCACGACACTGGATTAGTCCTCCACGAAAAACCAGTATACATCGTAGTGTTTGTGTTTGTGACTTCTTACTTTGTTTACTTTCCTTATTGTTGTTATTATTTTTAAGTTGGCAACTAGCCTTAGCTTTATTGGGTAATTGTGACACACACTCTATTCATCCCCTCTCTAGGGTTGCCTAGGTAGTCTTTTAGAGATTGTCTAGAAAAATAAAACCTATTTAGAGTAAATTACTAAAATATTGTAATATCCATATAATGCTTGTTTGGCCATCTATGACCGAAAATAAAACTACTCGAGCTTGGATTTCATCCCATACTTCAGAACTAGGTCAGACTATTGGACCAAATACCCGTAAATTCGATCGATCTATCGATCAAATAGTTGGTCTGTGTCCAGTACTATAATCGAGAGTAGAGGGTGGAGATTGGAGATTGTATGGTAGTAAAATAAAGACCTAATGCTTCTGCGCTGATGTTGGTAGGGTGATCCAAGGATGGGGTGTCACGTCCCATAGCCAGAATACTGGATAGTGGGGACGACTACTAGGCCAACTACATACCACGGAGTACAAAGTACCCTAGAGTACAATCACGACTATAAAAAGATATGGGGGTTACACTACAATCTAACAGTCAATACTAGGTTGACAATCCTAGATTTCGCAATCACAAAAAAAAATCAGCTAGATATACGATCATAAAAAATATAACAGTACAACATCCCAACATATCAATATATAGATGATTATGAAGCTAGTAACAGAAAAAAAAAGTTATAGCAAGACTATACCATCATACATAATCATGTCTAGTTGTAATTTAGTATATAAAACCATGTTCCCTCTAGACGAAAACAAACCTTGAGAACACAAACTACACATGCTCGATGGCAAATGCCCAAAAAGATGTATATAATGGCGGGTGAAGGATCAGAAATCCACTCAGGTTCTCGAAAGCGATCCTTCTGGTTTAGACCATCGATCAGTAGGTACATAGGATCCCCTGGCTCTACCATAAGATATAGTCAAACAAAACTAGTGGGATCAACCCCAGAAAGCAAGTACTATAAGAAAAGCTCCAAGCTAAAACCAACATATATGCAAGGATAAAACAATAAAACAGTAAGAAAATAATATGAGCAATAGTAATATGTCAAAGATTAGTCAAAGATTCGTAAGCCGTGACCGTTATAGTAACCAACTACTACATCAAACAATAACAAGGATCCAAAAACCGCCCCGGGACGATCTCCTACCGTCGCCCAACCTTAAGTATAAAAAAATGAATCAATCATCATTCACGACCATCCATTGTGGGAATATTGAGCATCTCTAGAGGGGGTGAATAGAGTGCGTGCGTGCATCAAAAAAATAATCACCAAATTAAAAATATATGCAGTGTCACAGATGATAAGTGTTAGGCAGATGATAATAAAATATATAACAAATTAAATGCCTAAGGTAAAGAGCATCAAAAAAGTAAACTCATGACACAATGATATGTACTAGTATCCCTTTGAGAGGATTAGCCCAGTCTCGAGTACTCTTGCTCAATGTTAATCTACTATGGCACAAGCTTTGAATCCGAAGCGCTTGCAGCTCCTTACAACACTAGCTTTTTATCCGAAGAGCACTATTTTAACTTGCAAGCCTTTAATCCGAAGGACTTGTCGGCTTCACACTTGATTGAAAAAATGAGAATGTTTCCCAAGCTATTTAAAACTCGAACTAACTTCTAAATCAAGACCGCACTAGCAGATATTTGGTTGTGGGTTGTAGACTTGGTAGATAGAAAGGTTAAAGCTCAGGTAGAACTCTTGAACAGATAAAAGAACAAAAAAAATAAGGGACTTGAAATGAATAGAGTTTTTTTAATCTATTTATAAGGGTTTTGAGGACCAAACTCTGCCCGAGTTCGGTTCCCTAACGTTCAAAAAATCGAACATTGGAACCGATGTTACAGGGAGACCTAATCCAAAGGAATACTGGTTCAGAGAGACCGAGTTTGGGCAGAACTCGGTCCGAGTTCGGTTGTCGTATATTTGGGTAGGTTTGGCTCTTTTTGAGTAGGCTTTTGTGTGGAATTTGTGTGGACTGAATGAACATGATTGATATAGGCTTTATGTAGGCTTTTTGGTGGAGTTTATGAAAAGCTAAGCCAAGTGCCAAATCAGTCCGATGTATAATTTGCTTAGACTCAATAAAGTATAAAATATAGAAATAAATATAAAAATCAATAGCCCTTTGATGATGCATTTTTTCTTGATGACAATTGTCCCCCAAACCCCTACGGGTGGCGCTGCCCCCTCGGCCCCTATCCGCTGTCCTGGTAGCAGAACCCCCAAGTATGAGGCCTTAGATAGGTCGTTGGTCAGTTCAGAGAAATCTTCTTATATAACGTCGTCTTTGGCCCATCATTAATTATTTATTGCATATGTACTGGTTTAATCATGCTTACTGCTTGTCTAAGTACATGTTAATAGAACAAAGTAGTATAGCAGTATGATAAATTTAATAAATAGTAGGACAATGCTAAGTTTAAGTAGCAACATGATAAAGCTTACATGAATATTAGTGTCATCATTATGTTAAACTTAATTGATTAGCCATATTCAAGAATATGATATAATTATTGGCTAACATCCATGACATACGACTTGCTATCCTTAACTAGCTAGAGTTATCAATCTGGTTTACTATCATATGAAATTGAGGTTCCAAGGATACACATACTGCAGATTGTCTAGGCTATCTAGGTACAAGCATGAATAGATAATAGTAAGCATCATATGGTAATGAGCTAATAACAATAATAGTACATTAGTGCATCACTCGATGGTGAGCTGCAATTCTGACACTTTTGAAGTAGACCTCCAAATTTATAGGGGTAGCCCAAGATAATGGGACTACATAAAACCAAAAAAACTCCTATCCCAATAAACACGGTGATCATAATCTAGTTATTAATTCCTGATGTTTTCATTTGAATCCTCGTTTATGAGAATGCACGGAACCTACCCTATGTGTGGTTCCATTTTCAGAAATGTAAGACAAGACAGTAATTTACCAATCATAATCAACAACATGAAAACATGCTAGAAACCAATGTCACTATAACGATAATAACTAGGAGTGTGTTGCGATGAGCCATAGAGAGAATCAACATGGTAACAATAAAGTAAAATATGGTACATGTCACACCTAGTACCAAATACAAAGAACATGGGTATGACTTTGCGAGCTATGTACTATAGTATATGATATTATCCGACAATGCTATCATGGTTGCATCTAGACAGGGGCATATATATTACAATATGTCTCTTTAGGGTCTTACAGGACATGATATGTCTCAATCAGTCAAATAAGAAATAATGATATAGAACATATAATAAAGCAGTAATAATATTTTACAAAGAATAAAACCAATAAAACTCTACTATCCACAAGTATAAAATATGCTTGCCTCAAAATTCGAGAAATCTTCTATTCCTCCTCCTAGGTGGGTCTAGAGACAATAACCAAGACTTAAGGCCAGCTCCTAACTTCTGGGCACACTTCTAGCATTAGCCCTAAGATAAAAGAGGGAAATAGAGTAGAACATAATGGAAAAAATGAGGTGTTTGCCATCGAACAAAGTTGAACAAACTCTTGTATTAATAAACAAAATAAGTACAAAGAAATCCTAAACATGAACTCTAAGTACAAAGTTTTTGATTCTGGAGAAGTGTGATGGTGGAGATCAATCGAATGTTGTAGTGGTCCCTTTACTCTGTTAACGATCTGACGACGAGAGGAATTTTAAGTCTTCTGCTCATCGACAAGGTGGACAATAATTTGGCCCCCTGAAGTTTGCTCTAACTCTTTGAATATCTTGGTGTAATGAAGGAAGACTCCTCCTATTTATAGCAATTCAGGAAAAATCTATCCATGTGCATATATGTGACGCGTGCATGGATTCTGGCACACAGGAGCGCTGCGCGAATGAGTTTCGGAACCATATGGCATTTCTGAACAGAATGCAGTTGCAACTGTGCGCATGTGGCGCTCACCCCCTTGGTAAGGAAAATTTGGATTTTGAGTATTATGCACATTCAAGGGCTAGTACGAAGAATTCCAAGACAGTACGAGCCATGCGTGCTCAACGTGCTATGTCGATAGCGAGCCAGGAGCATGTGCTGACTGTTATACTTGCTGCTGATGACAAGCTGTACATAACTGGTCGAAGCGCAAGTCATGCACCAGAATTGGGTCGGCTCTCAAAGTCCCTCTGTAACTTGGGTGCATCTCATGCACAGGAACAAAGCTAGATGGCAAAAACTAGGGTATCATATCCATGTGCTAAGTTCAACGGTGTGCATGAAGTGGGTTTATCCCACCACCAGTCTTCCATTAATGATCTGGGCACGTCTCATGGATTCGAACTGGGTCAGGGTGCGCATTCCTTGAAAACACACTCATGCGCAAAGCTTAGCTGCATGTATGAAGTGGGTGTGAATGGGAGCCTCCCCTCGCATGATTTTCTTGACGTGATTAGTTACAAACACAGAGTAAGGGAGACAACCGTTACGTACTATTTTCCATAAACAAAAGTTTTACAAATTTTTTGTCTTGCAAACGAGAACAAGAGAACTGCTAAACAGAAGATCTAAATACAGATTGATTCTTGGAAAGTATAAAGGAGGAGATCGAACACTGTTGTGATTCCTTTACTCTGTTAACGATCTGACGATGAGAAAAATTGTTTTGACACTCTGGATTTCTTTCTGTGGATAATCTAGGGTAGAGAGATAAAATGAAGAAAGATTCCTTCTATTTATTGGCTAGAGAGAAAACTAACCCATGCGCACATATGTGATGCGCACATATGATTTTTGTGTGCAGGATGCTGTGTGCATTGTAATTACACTATTGGGATGAGGATGAGTTGACACATGACAGTTGTTGAGATTCGTTTATTATGGAAATCTTGGGTGGTTTGCACCCGTTCATAGGCATGATTGAGTCAATAAAACGTGGCACGCGTGTATTGCTCAAAGATCTTATTTGTTGTAACTGATCAGATTCAATTGTGCCAAAGAGGGAGTACGCTTTTGCTGGCCATATAGCATCCATCGGGAAGTGCTGCAATTTTTGGATACTATTAGAGCTGCGCTCTTGAGTTCCATAGAAGCTGCACTTTTGAATGTCATGGAAGCTGCGCTTTTGAGTGCCATGGAAGCTGCACTTTTGAGTGTTGCTCCCTTTGACCAAATTGACAGAGGATATCTGTCAGCTGACATCTGATATCTGATATCTGATATCTGACATCTGATAGCTAACAACTGATATCTGACAACTGTCATCTGTTATAATGTGTCGCATGCTATAAATGCTGAAGTGATGGCTTAGGATCGTTTTGACAAAGTGCACTTTTTATGCTTGCACTTTTTGCTGCTGTGCTTTCTGGATGCTGCGTCTTTGGATGCTGCGCCTTTGGGCTCTTGGGTCAAACGTCCAAAATTTTGCCACTTTGTGGGGCTCAAAAAAATGATAACTTTTGACCGGAACTTGGTCAAAATTTAATATAGCAGATTCATTGCCACAAATGAAAGTTTCATTCCATTAATTTGGAGCCTTTGACTATATGCCACTTGGCACATTGGTTTGACTGCGCATGGCCTATAAATAGGGTTTTTTTTGAGGGAAAAATCATTCGTTATTCCTCTTCTTTGCTTCATCCATGAAGACTATACTGCACCCCAATGACTGTGAGCTTCTTCTTTGGCAAGTCTGGCAGCAATTGTGTTAGTCATAGGTTAGGATCATAGATCTCTCTGTTCAAGGAAGTGGCCAGCTTGATGAAGGAGTTTGTCAGAAGACTGAGATGAGCTTGGCCGAGTATGGATGGAGAAGTCTTTGTTTGTACATTGTAATAGCTGTATTCTATCCCGAGACGACATTGAGTGCCATCGGAGTAGTTAAGATGTTGATTACACAATTTGGGTTGATTGCTAATCCAAACCCTGTTCGACTAGTCCCTCATTTACATGGCCGATGAACTGTGCATGCTACTAGAGGCTCATCTATATGGTCAAGGAGAGTCATGCATATCCTACCAGCAGCTGATTCACATGGAAGAGGAGGGTCATGTGCCTATCTTGAATAATTAAGCCAGGCCCAATATTATAGTAGATAGATTTTTCTTTGTAATCATGAACATCAATAAAAAAAATCTAATTATGTAATAGACTTCAACTGTATCGTAATCATGATTATCAATAAAAAACTTCTTTATGCGCATTCGCTATTGTGTAGTAGGTTTTAGGCGCATGAGTTTGGTTATCTGGCTGCGCCAATTTGTTGCGCGCATAGTTTCCTCTTCATAGGGATGTGCCCCTTAGCTATGCGCCTAGTTGTTTGTAGCGCATGATGTATGTAATTTTTCCATGCTTCTACAAGACCCCTTCAAAGTTTTCAAACTTGGATAAGTTTGAAATACTTTGAAAGAAGCATGGATGGACATGTAGACGCGTCCAAATTTGGTGCACATGATATGAAGTGTGCGGGGCTTGATTTGATAGGCTGTCGTTATTAATTGTGGATGGAATATTTTTGGCTGCCATTATTAATGTGGATGACTCCTCGACTTTTGGAAGAAATCTGTAGGGATTTTGTGCCGTCAGTTCACGCATTTTGAAGCGTATCCTCAGACCCAAATCATTTTTTGTCCTTATCTGCTAACACGTGACTTTGACCTACAAATAGGAGTTCTGGGAGGGAGAAAGTTCTACTTTGCCATTTTTCTCAACCTTTTCAGAAAAAAGTTCTTCTTCTTCCTGAGTAAAAATCCTAATTTCTTCCATGGCACCCACGGATCCGAAAGCTCCTAAGGCTAGTATTGCAAGCACTAGCAAGGTCAAGAGGAAAAAGATAGCTTACGAGGCAACCACTGTCGTCACCACTGCTCTTGTTGTCGACGATCGCACATATCCCGACGTGCGAAAAGTGGTTGCGGGTAGAAGCAATTGGCTTTTGGTCTTGGTTTGGAAGAGATGACTAGGACAGGTTGATGCGCATGGGCACTACCTTTTGAAGTAGCACTGATACCAACGCTGATGTGCATGGGCACCACTTCTCAAAGTGGTGTCTAGAAGATGTGCTGAAGCTTAATTGCTGACGTGCATAGATACTACTTTTCGAATTAGTGTCTAGAAGATGCGCTGATGCTCACTTGATGATGTACATGGACACTGAGTAATGCCTGCGCTGATGCTCGCTTGCTGATGGACATAGAGACCGAGTAGTATCTGTACCGAAGCTCAAGTGGTGACCATTTTGTGCACATGTCTTCCTTTTTTGATATTATGACTTTGAATATCTTCTAACTTTGTTTATTTCTTCATGTGCAGTATTTGTGGTCGTTGTCACGCCCCGATCCCAGAGGATCGAAAACTAGTCATTGGACATGATATTGTACAAGTCTAGATTGCACTTGTACAAGGCAAAACTATTACAGTTCCTGTTATTTCTCAAAAAACAACGACATCACAATAAAACCAAGCTGATAAATTGAAGTCATAACAAGATATATGAAAATGTAACTTTTTGTTGATACTTGTAATAGATTACAAAACTTACAGCTGAATATAGAGTTTACAACAGATTACAAGACTCTTAAATAGCCAACTGAATATATACTTGCCATTTAGGCTTACAACCGAACATGCCGACTTTGCTTATAATCTCACTGGTACACCTGAGTTACCCTGTTCGATACATTATGTCCTGCATAGCAGAAGACATCATCTTGAATGAAGAGCTTCTGTGCACCCATCTGATTCATCGATGCCAAGCATTGATCAAATAATTTTTTTCCATGCACGAGCACCTGTAAAGATGTCCACAAACGTGGGTCAGTACATCATCTATGTACTGGCGAGTGGTACTGGCTCAACTCACCTAAGAAGTCAATACTAAATAATAATGTTATAAAACATTATTAAAAGTGGTCTTTTTCGTTGCCTTAGGGTCGATTAGCAGTTCATATCCGACATAAGTAAATCATGCATATTTATCTTAGCTAGCATAATATAAAGTAATATGATATCACTCTTTGGTAATTTCTTACCGACGATCATATAGCCATTCTTTTATATTTATAAGACTTACTTTGCCTACACAAGACATTGTTAGGAACAATATCATAATTTAATATATTTGTCACCGTTTAAATGATCTTTACCAACAACTGACATCCTTGCCTGTAATTAAGTAATAACTTACTCTGCCTGCATAAGACATCATTAGCACTGTACCTATCTATGTGAAGGTCACTGGCGATACGCCATCTTGGACCATCTTACTGGTATAACGGCGCCACTTACAGTGCGGGTAGCTAGCCTACTGAAGGTCGCGCATACTGATGTTAGTACATTAGCATCAATCCTTGCTCCCCCATGATGAACCGGGTCCGTGGCCTCGGAGTACCATTCAGGAAACTATCTTATGCACAAGTTGTCCATGACAATATAAGTATATACAACTTATCTATGAAGAAAACATATAATGCATGATAAGAAAAACTAGGTAAAAAAGCCACCAATCTCATCCATCTAGCCATCCTTTCCTTGAGCTGAGCTCACAATTACCAACTGCCCAATCCATGGACTTAGTGTAATCAACATTCTACATCGGCGATAGGATAATAGAATGTTGATTACTCAATATCTTTCCCACATCTTTGATAGTATACATCTTTCCAACCAACATTCAACATGTACTCATAGCCCAATTCTAGGGACTTAGCATATGTATTACCATACATTCTTTCAGACATTATTCAAGCATACTCACTACCCCAGTTCTTGGGTCTTATTATCTACGTTACCATCTATTCATCGAGCTGAGGCTTGATATACTCACGTCCCAAGTATTTGAGACTTTTTCTACATCTGTCATGCATTTTATTGCAACAACACACAAGCACACAATTCATGAAATGATACGCAATAGTTTTCGGATCATGTGATTAATTATCTTTCAAAGTTCCAAACAAGATGTGATTTAGCGACTCAACAAGCAACATAGCATACAATTTTTTCTATTAAGCGTGAAGCTAAAGGATCTTCAAAGGGTTCAATACTACTCACATTTATAAGATGATACCCGCCATGATTGTCTAGTCTTCCAAGCGATCCTTACAAATATTTCCAAGTCCATCAAGGCTTCATCGAACCAACTAGCCATCATAATGCATCTTGCGAGTCGGGGCACTACAATATATACCACTCAAAAAAGTTGCGTCCTCGAAACTTAAACAAAACTCATCCCCATAACTCCAACCAACTTTGTGAAACTTCCTACGATCAATTTGCATTATTCAATATTTCTCCACAGTATCTCGATTGATTTCAAATGATACACCATCTCGCCATAGCATCTAAATCTGATTCACAATAGTTTACCATCCTTTTTCGTTCTTCCAATACTCATGCTATTTTTTAGCACATGATAATCCACTCTCGTGGCTTCATTTGATTCAGCATACCACTTTGTTGGAATCATACACATATTTTAGACGTTCCAGAAATATATGCACTTCAACGAAGTCCAGTGATAGAGAAAACAAACAAGCTACAAGTATAACTTCATTTTCGAATATCAGCAATTCCTCTAAGCATCTCGTATATTCCCAACTTATTTATTCAATCTTCCAACCAACTAATGTCACAATGAATGTTACCAATTCCAACTCGAATAATTTTCTATGACGGATCCAAAATTTTCCAAGGTATTCTGACTTAATTGTATCAAGTATTCCAACGAATCCAGAGTTCCCTTTCAAGTCCATTGTTATTCATACCACCAAAGTTGAATAAGCCAATAGCCACCTTTCATTTCAATACCACGATTCTTATTGATCAACTCATGTATCCATTATCGTTCGCATTCATACACTTTATTTTCAACTCGTAAATTTCTTGACTATGATCCATCCTCCAAGTTGTACCAACATTCGACTTTAGCAAAATTTCCCATGTACTCAAAAATTTCTCGTATTGATCAAGCCAATATATTATCATCTCGTATATGCAACTCTTATTCCCAACAACATTAATTCTGAAGAATCGTTTCAAAATTACATTCTCTCTCGTTGATCTCGACTACATGCACTACCTCATTTCGTCGTTATTCTCAATTCCGATCCGATTTATCTATTAATAAAGTTATTCCGACTGTCTCAAGGCACTATCATCAATTTTCACAGCTCAATATGATTCAACCAATCAAATAATTCCAACAAGTTCTAACAAGTTTTAACATTTCAAACAAAGGCAACCAAGTTTCTGAAACCAACATGATTCGTCATCCCATCCAATGTTGTAACATCGAATTTTCCAATCTTCATTCCATTCCGAAGTTTACTTTGCAACATATCTCTTTCATTCCGACTATAGCCACACAACATCAATAGGGACATCCGAAGGGTCTACAACAGTCAACTTAGCTTTCGGTCCCGTCTCTACGATCAGCTATTCTAAGCTAAACTAGACGTTCAACTAACTCATCGAAGATGGATAGCTAATAGGGATATATTATCTCTTATCTTAGAAGCAACCAATTCTTATCATAGGAACTCTATTTATCTCAGGGACAATCTATGATATGACCAATCTAAGGGACATGGGACACCTTCCCAATCTTATGAACTTATTTCCAACACGAACAACTGAAATATTATAGCCAACAATCCAAAACATAGGTAACCAACCGATACTCTAGGGCTAAGTCTATCTACCTATACTCATCCTCGGGTTATACCCAACGAAATCATTTTAGACTTACCCCACAACTGAAAAAATCTATCCGACAATTCTTATGAGTCAATCTCGAAGCCATCATATAAAATTTTATCAATCGAACATCCAAATCTTCAGTTTTACTTGCATAGACGTGATATCACTTGCTCAATCCTACTTGTATTCTCATATCATACTCAAATTGTGTCTATTCAATCGGGCCAACTATTTTGAGTCATAATCCAACATTGCTACTTCAATAGTCTATCATTTATGACTCTTTTCTTCAATCTCTTCATGACATATTCGATTCTCACATTTTAATTCATCTGTACGGTCTGTACTCTTTAACCAAATGATAAGGCAACAACATAATCATATTTTTTTTGAAAGCATATTCTATAAACATCAGCTAGCACCAACACGGTCTCTTAGTAATTCATGTCAACCATCAATATTCGTTTTACATTATCTCCTTGTGATTCCATAAGAAGATTTATTATTCATGTATTGGTCTAATCTCTATGGCACCAATCATTTAGCATTCGTATCTCGGTCATTTAGTAGAAATGACATAATTCATTAGCTAAGTCATAACCGAGCAATTCTATATTCCATCCAACTTATCATTCATGCGACAACATCATCACCGACATGGTTTATTACATCCTACAACATCTTGTACTTATATTTATTCCAGCCATCAGAGTCTCATGAGAAGCATCTACTCTTTCATGCATCAACGAACAAGTATTCATTTCTATGCCTCAAAATAATCAAGGGTCATAACTTGTTAATTTGGGACATATCCAATCCTATCAAGCACAACTGCACGTGTACAAAAGCCATCTATTTCTTCAAGTTCATTCTCTAAATTTGGGTCACTGATGCAACTTTCTGCATCTTCTAAATCATTAGAAACATTAGATAAGCGCCTAACATCACCATCAATTTGTTTATGTCCAACATGCAATTTTATTTACTCAATTTCATCATCATTCTATCTTCGGTCCATATTGTTTTCCCACATCTCTTGATAGCAATACCCCACCATCGTTACTGAGCCTACAATCCTTTTACCCAACCGATTCAAGTCATCGCCTGAATCTATAATTCATATCATTCCCAACCAAGGCATTCATTTCATATTCTAAATTATCTAGCATAATGCTAACCATCACAATCTCGCAACAAGTTGTCCGAACTTAATTATCAAGGGACACATGTAGCCATCATGCATCAATCGTAATTCCAGCTATGATTCGATACTACCCAATACGTTACAGGTAAAGCATCATCAAACTATGAACAGGGTCAAGGGACATCTTATCGCTATGAGGGTTAAGCCATATACCATTCAGAGCTCAAGCCATTTTTGACACAATATTTCTCTTCGTCTCGAAACCAACGTCCATTCTGGACTATCTATCCCATAGTGGCTCTACTGACCACAAATAACAACTCAAATTCTCTCGCATCTAAAACATAACCAAGCCACCACACATAAGTCAACTCAAATTTCTGTTGATTCACATTCACTGAAGTCACGCACAATTTCTGTTCCAACATACAATATCATCACCAATTGTCGATTATCACATAACAATCGACTTTTATGAATCCCATATTTAAGATATTAAGCACACATTACCCACTTATTATAGCATCACATCGCATCGTATCATTGTTATTTGTTTTGGTATTATTAAGAATTTATTAAAGCACACACCTTATAGCCCACATATTTAGACTTATTGTATGGAACACCAAATGAGTGTTCAGGAGAGTCAACAAATTTTCAGTCATGGGAGCAACTTAGAATAATTTGGAAGCAATACTGAATAATTGCTATAGCAACTTTGAATCATCATAGAGGCAAATTTGATTTCATCGCGGAAGAAACTTTGAGATATCGCAGAAGCAACGTTTGAGTCATCGCGAAAGCAGCTTTGAATCCTTATAGTAGCAACTTTGATTTGGAATAGGTCGAATAAGAATCCAAGGACGTAAAGCCATGCTATGTTACCATTATGTTACGCCCCAATTTTGGATGATCGAAAACTAGCCACTGGATATGATGTCGTACAAGTCTAGATTGTACTTGTACAAGACAAAACCATTACAGATCCTGGTATTTCTCAAAAAACAACGAAAGCACAACAAAACCAAGCAAATAAATTGAAGTCACAATAAGATATAAAGAAATGTATCTTTTTATTGATAATTGTAATATATTACAAGACTTGTAGCTGAATACAGAGTTTACAATAGATTAGAAGAATCTTGAATAGCCAACTGAATATATACTTGTCATTTAGGCTTACAACCGAACATGTCGACTTTGCTTACAATCTCCCTGATACAACTGAGTTACGCTGTTCCATACATTATGTTCCGTATAGCAGAAGACAGTGCCTTGAAAGAAGAGCTTATGCGCACCCATCTGATTCATCAATGCCAAGCATTGATCAAACGATTTCCTCCTATGCACAAGCACCTGTAAAGATGCCCATAAACGTGGGTCAGTACATCATCAATTTACAGGTGAGTGGTGCTGGCCCAACTCACCTAAGAAGACAACACTAAATAATCACGTTATAGAATATTATTAAAAGTGCTCTTTCTCGTTGTCTTAGGGTGTTTATATCTGACAGAAGTAAAGCATGCATATTAATTTTAGCCAGCATAATGTAAAGCAATATGATATCACTCTTTGGGGATTTCTTACCCACGGTCATATAGCCATCTCTGTATATTTATAAGACATACTTTGCCTGCACAAGACATTGTTATGAATAATATCATAATTTAATATATTTGTCACCGTTCAGGTGATCCTTACAAACAGTCGACATCTTTCCCTGTAATTGAGTAATAACCGACTCTGCCTGCATAAGACATCATTAGCATTGGACCTATCTGTATGAAGGTCACTGGCAACATGCCATATTGGACCGTCTTACTAGTATAATGGCACCTCTTGCAGTGCGGGTAGCTAGCCCCACTGAATGTCCCGTATACCTATGCCTGTACTTCGGTATCAATTCTTGTTCTTCCTAGGATGAACCGGGTCCGTGGCGTACGAGTACCGTTCAGGGAACTACCTTGTGCACAAGTTGTCCATGACCATGCAAGTATATGCAACTTATCTATGAAGAAAACATATAATGCATGATAAAAAAACTTTATAAAAAAGCCACCAATCTCATCCGTCTAGCCATCCTTTCCTTGAGCTGAGCTCACAATTACCAACTTTCCAATCCAGGAACTTAGTGTAATCAACATTCTACATCGACAATAGGATAATAGAATGTTGATTACTCAATATCTTTCCCACATCTTTGATACTATACATCTTTCCAACCAACACTCAACATGTAATCACCGCCCAATTCTTGAGACTTAGCATTTGTATTACCATGCTTTCTCTCGGACATAATTCAAGCATACTTATTATCCAGTTCTTGGGTCTTATTATCTGTATTACTATTTATTCATCGAACTGAGGCTCGATATACTCTTCTCCCAAGTATTTGGGACTTTTCCTTCACCTGTCATATATTTTATTACAATAACACGCAAGCACATAATTCATGAAGTGATACGCAACAGTTTTTGGGTCATATGACAAATTATCTTTCTGAGTTCCAAACAAGTTGTGATTTAGAAACTCGACAAGCAACATAGCATACAATCCTTTTTATTAAGCGTGAAGTTAAAGGATCTTCGAAGGGTTCGACACTACTCACATTTATAAGGCGATTCCCGCCACAATCGCCTAACCTTCCAAGCGATCCTTCCGAATATTTCTAAGTCCAACAAGGCTTGATTGAACCAACCAGCCATCACAATGCATCTTGCGAGTTAGGGCACTACAGTCGTGCCCTTGTTCGACGAGATCATCTTTGGCTCCTATGTCCGTACTCTGGGCGTGGACTATGACAAAGAGGTGATTAACTGGGCCAAGGAGTTAATTACTCACGACCAGTTTCCTAGGAGAATGGCGATGATTGTGATCCATCATTATGTCTATTTTCAGCACATAATGGAGCAGGGCAAAATCCCCATGAGAGATGATGTTGGCACTGAGATGTTAAAACCCCAATTCCCGTTTGGGGATAAGTTAACTTCTAAGAACACTAAGATCATGAAGATTAAGGAGGCTTAGTACTTTGAGAACTATGATCATAGGTTGTATGTGCCGACGACCGAGCGACAGTTCCTATTCTCAGCTTTTGCTTGTTTGGCCGAGAAATGGCACATGGACTGGGTCCTGACTCCTACCCAAGAAGAAGCGCTGGCTGGCCATTTTAAGGTGGATTTCAGCTATGAAAAGAACATTTTTAGTTATTCCCGCGATGGGCCATTTTATTATTTGAGGGTGCTGCACCAGGGCATATACCTAGCGACTTGAACCCTGACACTATGCCTTTTGGGGTCTCTACTTTTGCCAACCATCTTCTTGTACATGAGGTCTCGTACCCGAAAGGGGCCTTTCGTATCGAAGGTTGGGTCCGCCTTGAGACTAAGTGGAATGACTTGACGATGTGGATATTGAAGCAATACGAAACAAAGCTCAAGCATATTGGCCTATATTATGCCATACAAGCCACCCAGTATAACATGGAAATAAACCAACATATGTTTCTGGCTTTGTTAGAAATATATAACCACCACACTAGACTTTCTATACTTTCGAGGGTGAATTGGGTTTGGCGCTCCACGAGATGTATGCGATCTCGAAGCTACCATGGGATGATGAATCGTACGAAGAATACACTCCTTGTAGCGAGGAGCTTGTGGGTCTTGATGCGAAAAAACTCGAGATGATGGAGGTGTACAAGGAGCTGCTATGCCATTACCAGATGTGCCAATGCCAAGATTCCATGAAGGCTACCCCTCATGTTTCTGCTTGAAGGGATCATATTTTTATTCAGCATCAGGCAGGGCCAAAGCAAATTAAGTTCTCAACTCATGAGAAATGTTCACCCGCAAAAGTTGATGAGCTAATGGCAGTGGTAGGTGAACAGAGCCCCCTGGTAGATGTCCATGGGAAGCCGACTTCAAATATCTTGAACCACTTCTGCCATAATTTATGTTCCATGTCCTGGATGGAAGTAGTGAGTGCCTTTCTAATGATATGGCTCCAAACCTGTGTAGTTCCCGGAGGTTAAGGGTCAGTTGACAGGATGAGTAGGAACCTCATTATGCCAGCCGTGAAGCTAGCATTCGGCGATCACCTTGCTGTCCTCCCTGCCATGGTCTGCGATACCTTACGAGGTTTATGAGATTTCTCAGCAAGGGTGATCAAGCATGGTAGAAAGGATGACGAGTCGAACTACCCTATCACTACCTGATGTATTAGTTGGTGCTACCGTACCAAGGCCTGATGAACCCTTGCTAAGAGGAGGGTCACATGGATTGGGATGCTTTACTACTGTTGAAAGAAGTGGCTTCACGTAGGTATCCCGGTTTGCCGATGGGTGTTGGGGCATCTAAACAGTTGTGAATTCTTCAGGATTCCTCCAACCTATGCGGGGTACTTCACATGATACATATTGGAAGATGAGTGTCACGCCCTAGTTCCAAAATCTATAAGGACTAGAACATGTGGCATGGCAGCAGACATACTACATAGGTATACCCAATTTAATGGACCAAACAGAAAGTATCTTAAGCAGTAAAACATAATCATAATCATGGCAGTCACATGCATCTATACTCATATACCAATACAAATATAAAATAACAAGAATCATGACATCATCATGCTGAATAAAAAACTGAAATAATATCAAATAGAAATAAAATAGTTGTAGAAGCATGAAAAATCTTAGCATAATACAAGGCGCAAAGGCGCAGGCGGTCAAGCACGCTAGCAGCAAAGACAAAAGTCACAGACAGATGAAAATCTTAGAAGTCCTTTTTTTTATTAATCATGGATACAGACTCGTCATGGTTACATAAAAGATTGCATAAAGACATAATTACAAGGATGTGTTACAAAAGACTTTGTGATTACATGTGCCAAATTGAAAACTCCTACGAATCTACGCCGGGGTTACTCTTCACAGTGTGATCGTCATAGAGAGAGTCATTGTGGATAGAAGATGTGAATACAATCTCCATCAAAGTCTCCACCACAGCTTTCCCCTCCAAACGTGCTATAAAACCTCTATTTTTTTAATTATTTTAATTATTTTATTAGACTTAAAAATGAATTTATACAATTTATGGTTTTTTTATAACCCGATTTGGCCAATTCAGCCCGAACATGGCTCGAACCAAATTTTAGCCCATGTAAACAGGTAGTACGACAAATGTGGCCATGTAGACATATTTTATGTACTTATAAATATCTCCTAAATTATTTTAAAATTTTATGTACAATTTCTATTTTTTTTTAAATATTTGTACAATTATTGGTATTTTATTTTAATTAATATTTTACAAGATTGTACATGTTCCTGGACCCGGATAAGGATGTGTGGTACAGTTCCCCCATTGTAGCAATTTTTATTAATTTATTATTATTAAAATTATTTTATAGAGATTTATTAAACGTGTTTATTCTAATAAGATATTACTATTACTTTGAGTGGATTTATTGTGAATTGAATTTATATGTACATGTAGATATGTTTAAATATATATTCAATATTTGGTTAGATAATATTTAAATTATTATTTGGATTTAAATAGATTTTTTTATGGATATATACATATATACGTATAAGTGTTAAATAGATTTAGAATAAGATAAGAAAAAGAAAAATAAATGAAAAAGGAAAAAGAATAAGTAAAGAAAAGAAAAGAAAAAAAATCATTACAGCCGCCCACTTAAGTGGGCGGGCCAGTGGGCGGGCCCACCCGCTTAAGTCAGCGGCAACCCCCCCCCCCCCCCCCCCGCGCTGAGTGCAAAGGTTTGTGGGATTTCGAAATATCCTAACCCCACTAGTATTAGGAGTGGGGCCAACTTATTATGCATATAACTTTTTCCACAAGCCTCAAAACCCTAATCTTCCAAAATGAAAGTTGAGGCTGATCATACCCTCTTCGCCTAAGAATTCGTTTCACTAGCGACGGAGCTTTGTGCGCGACGAACGGAGCATCGAAAGTCAGCCCCGTATCCTTGTTAGCAATTCGGCAAACGGAAAAAATTCGGGACGGCAAAAGTACGAGTATAAATCGGCTCAGTGCCAACAAAATATGTTCAAAAATTCGGACAAATATTCAAAAAATAAAAATATCGAGGTTAGAAACTTCACATTATTAAATATATTGTCAAATTTGATTAATTAAATAGATTCTCAACCCGTTTTTTATGCTAAATAATTCAATAATTTATACAGAACACGTTTAAAACTTCTCATGATTAAAATTTACGTACTGATTTGGATCTGTTAAAAGTACGCAAGTATAATACGTTTATGAAAGATACGGAAAAATTCGCGTATAATACGAGTTTTATTCGGGTGATTGCTAACAAGGCCCCGTATCACCCACGGAGCAGTTTTTCCACTCAAGGTACCCCACTTCCCCACGACGTAACTTTTTACTCGTAGCACCGATTTTCGATCCGTAAGATTTTCTGGAAAGTAGACTTGACCCTCTTCGAGATCCTCCAGGTGGATTTAGAAAACAACGCATCGACTTGCTCGAAAAATCGAGACAAAATTGAACAAAAATCTATTTTCTGTAATATTAAAAACTGTTTTAAAACACCAACTTGTCGGCCACTTTTCTCGCTGTCCATTAAACTTTCGTAAAAACTAATTAAAGACAGTCAAAGACAACCTAACCGAGATTGTAACGCACCTTTTGGATCCACATTTTATCTAGTATATAGAAAGTTACACGTTGTTAAAGTTTTACGAAAAATTATAAATTCTGTTTTCGAAAATTAGAAAAATACCCCGATACGGTGTGCGCCCCGACAAACCGGGCGACGTGGTCGTGCACTATACGCATCGAATGGCGCGTATGGATGTTTTCGACGTGTGAGAATTGACGGAACCCGATTTTGTTGCATGTGCGCGACAAAATCAGTGCGTATCCGTCGAGATACCCCCGTATTAACCTTTTGCAAGTTAAGTCACAACTTTGTGCACACTCATCATATCGCGATAAAACTTGCGCCATTGGACTCGAAATATTTTTTTGGTCCTGTGAGCCAAGTTTGGTCCGATTCTGAGACCGTTGAACGGAACGCTATTTTCGCGGGCCCACAATCCCACTCAACGGGCGATTTTGTGCACAGCCCACCGGAATCCAAAATTGGACATACCGTTGGGTTCGTCTCCTCAAAACAAATCTGTAGACATTTAGTTTGACGACTTTAGAGACCGTAGATTTTGGCACACATTTTGGTGCAAAGCGGGTCTAACGACGGATATCGTTTTGATCCGAAATTACAATTTTGTCCCTGTTCTAGAATTTAACTTTTGGACAGGCATTTCCTTGGCATATCTTATATTCCAAACTCGTTCGTGATGTTTGTTGCAGCATCCGGAGTCATCTGCGGGACTTGGCTTTTCTTGTTTCGTTTAATTGTCTGTTCGAGCTACTGGATTATTCTCTTTGCACATAACCTCAGGCAAGATACCTTACCATTATACTGTTTATATTCAGTTTGTATTTTATTACATATCACTGTTCAGTTATTTCCAGTTCTTACTGTTCTTGATTTACTGTCTGCTCAGTGATATTAGATATTCTTTGTTATTATCCTTTGATTGCATGTGGACATAGAGTTAAGAGACTACCGTCTGTAGTGTATCGCATATACCTTGACACAGTTGTACCACGAGGATGTGTGAGATGAGTACATATAGAGGTTCTTGTGTGTGGGCTGATCCCCCATGCGCATGCGATAGGGCTAACTGCTAATAGAGGCATGTTAGAAGACTTAACAGTTAGTAGAGGTATGTGAGACATGGATGTGACTCTGTTAGGCATTGGGTGGGAAGAACAGTTTCTTAATGTATGGGCCAAGTATGCACTTCCCTATTGCCGGTTATCTCTGCGGGAGATACGGTCCTGGATCCTGATACTAATTTACTGCTGGCCTCTGACATTCGATGAATGTTATGTTTTGAGGTCCCTGGTATCCTGCTGGGCCGTACCTGAGATTACTGCTACTGAGCCAGAGTGCCCATGCGTTGGAGGTTTGTTCTTAACTGCATGAACACCGTAGTACGGTTAGATTACCTTATTGCCGTCTTGTCACTTATTTTGGTTTGTGACATATTATATATTCAGTTTATTATGGTATGTTCTTTATGTATCTTATTACGTCCCTCTGAGGACCTGATTATCTCTCCAGGTGTGTGCTTCTGTGATTTTGCAGGTGTTCTAGCCAAGGCCGTGATCTTCTCCATTCTTTCGAAGACGATTGTGCTTGGTTCGTCTCATTATTTTATCGATCACTTCTTGTACATTTTATTTGAGATAGTTGGTAGTGGACTTTGTCTCCGCCCAACGATTGTATACATGACAAATTCAAAGTTGCTTTTATATCATTTATTTATCTAGTAGATGAGATTTAGTTATTATGGTTCTACTGCATTTTACAGCTTATGTATACATACGAGTTTCCATATATTGGAGTATACTTCATATGTATGCAGCTGGCATGGATACATACCTAGTCCTAAGTATTTTGGGACTGGGGCGTTACATATTTTTGTGGTGGCCCATGCAGGTCGAGTTTGTCACTTCGGTTACGTAATTTTACCGATGTGAGCCTGCAACATAGGATTAGAAACTAGGAATCTCATCCATACAGCTTGACCTCTCCCCTTGGCTTCAAATTCCGGACTCTCGTTCGACTTTCTTGAACTGCATCTTGCTTGATTCCTTTCTACCGTCGATTCATATTTTCGTGCTTAGTATTAACTAGGAAGATGACTACACTAGTATATGCTCATAGGTCAAACACATGGCTATAATGGTTATATTGGCAATTGGAATACATTCAAGACTAATTGAGTTAAAAAGGGGCTTTTTTGTGTGAATTAATGATTAGTAATTTGTAAAGTAGGATACTACCAAGGAAGGTTTTTATCTTGAGATTTCTAAATAGTAAACCCCATAGGATTGATACTGCAGAGAAAAAAAAATATAGCTAGATTATTTATACCATTGATTTAAGAAATTGATTGGCTTTTTTGAGATTTGATAATTATGATTTATTGGATTATAGCTATACATCTTTGAATAAGTATAAAATTGATTTGCTTTTCGAGTTGTGAGATTTATAATTTTTGGGTGATAGATATACATCTTTGAACAAATTTAAATTTATTTGATTTTCGAGTTTTGATGTTTATGATCTATTGTATTATAGTTATACACCTTTGAACAGTTATAAATTTAGTTTGAAAATGATCTTAGCTTTTAAAAATGGCCATAGAAATTATTTAAACTTGAGTTGTACAACTTGCGATTTTCGTGTTTAGTAAAACTTGAATTTTAAGTGGAAGTAATGACGGTGAATTTTGGTTTAAAATATTTGAAAGTTATGAAAACGATTTTTTTAGAAATTTTTATTTTAAATGGTGTCCTATGATTGAGGATTTACAAATCTATTTAGATTTTTGGTATAAAAAAATTGACTGATAAGATTATTTAAAAATTTAGTTTAATGAGGGATTGCTAATATTAATTTTTTTTGAGAATTTTGAAGGATGTGATGGAAAGTTATTTTAATTGATTAAAGGAAGTTACCATTTAAAAGTTATGATTTTGGTTGAATAACTTAGCATGTATAGAAGTTAAAATTGATGAGAGCATTGAGCTTAATTTTTCAGATTGCTTTTAGTATGCTAAGAGTTTTATTATGAGTTATTTGAAAATTTTAGAGTGTTAAATTTTAGATTGATTGTGAAATTTTTATAGATTCGTAAATTATGAACTCTTGAGTTAAATAGTTGAATTTAAATATTAATTTTGGAAAAGGTTAGTAGTAACGTGATGAAATTTTGCTTTGAGATTTATGAGAGTGATTTAAATTTTTTATGATGAATTTGAACGGCTTGGAGTGAATACAAATTTTGGTGGTTTGATTTTTTTGAAAGTTTAATTTTAAAACTTTGGAGGAAACTTGAGTTAAATTTTAATGGTAGGCCCCAAGATAACCCTATTGAGTATTCCACACTAATTGCCATGTCACCCATGACCATGATAGTAGTATATACACAAGTGTTGTTAGTCATCTACCCAGCTATTTGACTGTATTTCCATCTCGGCTTACTCGACCTTCCTTCAATTCTAGAGCTTTTAATTGCGACCTTCTAACCCACTTGCAATTTGAATAATGATTTAATGGTTCCTAAACTATATTCATCTAGGAGACTATCTTCTCTCCGGAATTGTGTTCCTAAATTATTTTTTTATGGATTCTTTAATTAATTTTATTTCATGCTTTAACTTGATCTTCTTTATTTTGTGCCTTAATTATCACCTCATGAACTCCCACTTTCTATTTTTGATCTTCTGGCATCCCCTATCGTGACTTGTATATTTAGAGTACAACATTACACTTTTCCTCCCAACAAATTTCACATATAAGACCTAGACAAGTCCACCTTCCTGTAGACATATCATGTCCCACCAAAACCTACCTCCTTGTACTCTATTTTTTTGATATGACTTTATGGTCAAAATGGCCAAACTAAAATCTTTACCATGATAACGATATGTTTTCGACCACGGATAGGGATTCAACCTCGACTCAATTCTTTCGACCCGATATGTGATTGTGTTCTACTAAATTCCTTAAATGCTTAAATTTGTACTTTATCTTGATTGCTTGACCCATTGTCCCATGATACTATTAGTTTAACTCTTGTAAGTTGGGTAGAATACCTCACCACCTAACAAATCTTTTTCCTTGTGAACCACATTGGTAAGTTCACTTAGACTAATTGCAGAGGACCCTAACTTAGCTAGTCAACCAAGCCAACTGCACAGGCCCAAACTTCGGACGGAATTTAGATTTTAAAAAGATCCTGGACTATTTAATTTCCTTCATCAGTACCCCCTTGCTCATATTTTGACTATCCCATGCTGCTAATGTAGCTTCAGTTTTGCAAGCTTATTTCATTATCAAGCTTGATCATGACATATTTTATTGGGTGCACCCACTAACATATTGTCTAATCAGAACCGGTGCATGATGGTCTGATCAACCTATTGCACTTTGGTTCGCTTATCACATATTATTCTACGTGGATGAAGACATAGTAAACTTGCCTTAGAGTCTCATCCGCGACAGCCTTGGCAATTCACTTTTGAATTATTTTCGCCGCCTATGAACCCCGTAATTCGTACTCAATATATAACACCGTCTTTGAAACCTTTGTTGTTCTTATTTTTTTACTTATTTTGGAAAGACAAGGCACGGTACTTACAAGATAGACACAGGGTATCATCTTTGGTTGCCCAATCAGTTAATTATACGCAAATGTAGATAGCCACCGACCGACTCATGTGACTGTATCCTGGCCTTTAACTACTCCTCGTTCCTTAACCCTAGAATTGTTATCGTGTCCTCCCAATTATCCTTGAGCACTCGAAAATGATTCTAATCGTTCACTTAAATCAGACCCTGACCAAGACGATTAGTATCCAGTTCTCCCTTAAGGGATCATATTTCCTAACTGTCTAATTTGTTCTCTTTGGTCTGCTCAATTCCTTACTGTTCTCTAAAATATTGGATATTCAAAATTTTGTTACCTTCACTAGCAATCCTTATTTGAATTCCATAATCATGATATATTTTTTCTATATATCAACTCCACAATTTTCGAATGCACGGTTGTGTGGAACGCCGTTTCATCGCCCCCTCCAAAATTTAATTATATTTTGGTATTGACAAACTCTTCCTATCCCTCAACCCTATCTACCCTATTAATCCTAAATTTCGAGGACGAATTCTTGTAAGTTGGGTAGGATGTAAAACCCCTATTTTTTAATTATTTTTATTATTTTATTAGACTTAAAAATGAATTTATACAATTTATGGTTTTTTTTTGATGACCCGATTTGGCCAATTCAGCCCGAACAGGGCCCAAACCAAATTTTAGCCCATGTAAACAGGTAGTGTGACAAAGTGGCCATGTAGACATATTTTATGTACTTAGAAATATCTCCCAAATTATTTTAAAATTTTATGTACAATTTCTAATTTTTTAAAAATATTTGTATAATTATTGGTATTTTATTTTAATTAATATTTTACAAGGTTGTACATGTTCCTGGACTCGGATAAGGGTGTGTGGTACAGTTCCCCCATTGGAGCAATTTTTATTAATTTATTATTATTAAAATTATTTTGTAGAGATTTATTAAACATGTTTATTCTAATAAGATATTATTATTACTTTGAGTGGATTTATTGTGAATTGAATTTATATGTACATGTAGATATGTTTAAATATATATTCAATATTTGGTTAGATAATATTTAAATTATTATTTGGATTTAAATAGATTTTTTTTATGGATATATACATATATACGTATAAGTGTTAAATAGATTTAGAATAAGATAAGAAAAAGAAATGAAAAAGGAAAAAGAATAAGTAAAGAAAAAAAAAAATCGTTACAGCCGCCCACTTAAGTGGGAGGGCCCACCCGCTTAAGTCAGCGGCAACCCACCCCCCCCCCCCCCCCCCCCCCCCCCCCCGCTGAGTGCAAAAGTTTGTGGGATTTCGAAATATCCTAACCCCACTACTATTAGGAGCGGGGCCAACTTGTTATGCATATAACTTTTTTCATAAGCCTCAAAATCCTAATCTTCCAAAATGAAAGTTGAGGCTGATCATACCATCTTCGCCTACGAATTCGTTTCACCAGCGACGGAGCTTTGTGCGCGACGAACAGAGCATCGAAAGTCAGCCCCGCGTCACCCACGGAGCAGTTTTCCCACTCAAGGTACCCCACTTCCCCACGGCGTAACTTTTTACTCGTAGCACCGATTTTCGATCCGTAAGATTGTCTGGAAAGTAGACTTGACCCTCTTCAAGATTCTCCAGGTGGATTTCGAAAACAAACCATCGACTTGCTCGAAAAATCGAGACAAAATTGAACAAAAATCTGTTTTCTGTAATATTAAAAACTGTTTTAAAACACCAACTTGTCGGCCACTTTTCTCGCTGTCCATTAAACTTTCGTAAAAACTAATTAAAGACAGTCCAAGACAACCTAACCGAGATTATAACGCACCTTTTGGATCCATATTTCATCTAGTATGTAGAAAGTTACACGTTGTTAAAGTTTCACGAAAAATTATAAATTCTGTTTTCGAAAATTAGAAAAACACCCTGATACGGCGTGCGCCCCGACAAACCGGGCGACGTGGTCGCGCACTATACGCATCAAAAGGCGCGTATGGATGTTTTCGACGTGTGGGAATTGACGGAACCTAATTTCGTTGCATGTGCGCGACGAAATCAGTGCGTATCCGTCGAGATACCCCCGTATTGACCTTTTGTAAGTTAAGTCACAACTTTGTGCACACTCATCATATCGCGATGAAACTTGCGCCATTGGACTCGAAATATTTTTCTGGTCCTGTGAGCCAAGTTTGGTCCGATTCTGAGACCGTTGAACGGGACACTATTTTGGCGGGCCCACAATCCTACTCAACGGGCGATTTTGTGCACAGCCCACCGGAATCCAAAATTGGACATACCGTTGGGTTCGTCTCCTCAAAACAAATTCGTAGACATGTAGTTTGACGACTTTAGAGATCGTAGATTTTGGCACACATTTCGGTGCAAAGCGGGTCAAACGGCGGACAACGTTTTGATCCGAAATTACGATTTTTCCCCTGTTCCAGAATTTAACTTTTGGACAGACGTTTCCTAGGCATATCTTATATTCCAAACTTGTTCGTGATGTTTGTTGCAGCATCCAGAGTCATCTGCGGGACTTGGCTTTTCTTGCTTCGTTTAATTGTCTGTTCGAGCTACTGGATTATTCTCTTTGCACATAACCTCAGGCAAGATACCTTGCCATTATACTGTTTATATTCAGTTTGCATTTTATTACATATCACTATTCAGTTATTTCCAGTTCTTACTGTTCTCGATTTACTGTCTGCTTAGTGATATTAGATATACTTTGTTATTATCCTTTGATTGCATGTGGACTTAGAGTTAAGAGACTACCGTCTGTAGTGTATCGCATATACCTTGACACAGTTGTACCACGAGGATGTGTGAGATGAGTACATATAGAGGTTCTTGTGTGTGGGATGATCCCCCATGTGCATGCGATAGGGCTAACTGCTAATAGAGGCATGTTAGGAGACTTAGCAGTTAGTAGAGGTATGTGAGACATGGATGTGACTCTGTTAGGCATTGGGTGGGAAGAACAGTTCCTTAACGTATGGGCCAAGTATGCACTTTCCTATTGCCGGTTATCTCCGCGGGAGATACGGTCCTGGATCCTGATACTGATTTACTGCTGGCCTCTGACATTCGATGAATGTAATGCTTTGAGGTCTCTGGTATCCTGCTGGGCCAAACCTGAGATTACTGCTACTGAGCCAGAGTGCCCATGTGTTGGAGGTTTGTTCTTAACTGCATGAACATCGTAGTACGGTTAGATTACCTTATTTTCGTCTTGTCACTTATTTTGGTTTGTGACATATTATATATTCAGTTTATTATGGCATATTCTTTATGTATCTTGTTACGTCCCTCTGAGGACCTGGTTATCTCTCCAGGTGTGTGCTTCTGTGATTTTGTAGGTGTTCTAGCCAAGGCCGTGATCTTCTCCAATCTTTCGAAGACGATTGCGCTTGGTTCGTCTCATTATTTTATCGATCACTTCTTGTACATTTTATTTGAGATAGTTGGTAGTGGACTTTGTCTCCGTCCAACGATTGTATACATGACAAATTCAAAGTTGCTTTTATATCATTTATTTATCTAGTGGATGAGATTTAGTTATTATGGTTCTACTGCATTTTACAGCTTATGTATACATACGAGTTTCCATATATTGGAGTATACTTCGTATGTATGCAGCTGGCATGGATACGTACCTAGTCCTAAGTATTTTGGGACTAGGGCGTTACACGCGCAGCACTTCCGGAAGCAGCTATTGGCCCGCCAAATGCTCAGGCTTCAGCATGGTAGGAAGGCCCTTTTTCAAAAGGAAACAGCTTCTGAGGCACTTCTAGCCTAACAAAAGCAAGCCGCCACAAATAAGTAGGGTAGAGCACTACCCGTGGCTCTCCGGGTTGGCCATCCACCCACAAGCTAGGTCGTTAGGACCTCCAAGACCTTCAAGGCGTCGCCCAGGTTCGAAATCTTCATGAGAAGCGTTCCAGCATGTTCCGAGGCTCATTAAACGTTCTTCTACGAAGGCATAGCCACTTTGAACGAAGGAATCCTCAACCAAAATCTGACTTAGGCAAGGCCAACCTCTGCTCGAAGCTGTAGAAGCATGAAAAAGAATAAAGAAAGATCTATGCGGCCAGGGAGCCCCATGCGGCTCAGATAGTTCATACGGCTCAAGGATCCATGCGGCTCAAGCATCTATGCGGCTCAAACAAGTTCTATGCGGCTCAGAGAGGAGCCACGTGGCCTGCTAACAGCTCTTCCCTTTGTCCTTTACTGCATTTAATGCCTTGACGGCTGACAGCTCTGACGCAAAGATACAATTATGACTCCGACATAATGGCAAATTCCTAGGAAAACGAAAGAAATCTCTGACACGATCCTCCGAGATCCAGAAACTGTCATGCAGCCGTGACATGTAGACAGTCGCATGTGGCTCGAGCAGAGACCACCCCATACGGTTCAGGACGAAGCTGTCCCATGCGGCTGAGGCCGAAGCTGTCTTATGCGGCTCAAGCAGAGGCTACACTCATGCGGCTCAGATCATCACCATGCGGTTCAAATGTTCAGGAGGCCACTCTCATGCAGCCTTGACACGTGGCCAGCCTTATGCGGCTCAATGAGGAGCAACCTTCCTACGGCTCAGATTTCTGCAGTGGCTCGCGGTAAAGACACGTGGCATGATAGCGGGACACGTGGCATCAAATCGATCGAAATCCCTCAACAAATCCCAATAAAATATTGAGATCAAATCAGATCATTTGTAATCAGGCAAATTAATGACACGTGTCGGGAAATCCGAGGTTGGCATGACAAATCAGGAGGATTTATGTCAATCATCATTAATTACCCACAAAAGATTTGATGCAATCACATTTATTGCTCAAATCTCGTATATTCAAGATGAACGGCCCAGATCCAGTGATCCTTAGCCGCCGACTTTTAAGAATGGGCAATCATTGCAAACCCTAATGATGCCCCCCACTCTTATAAATATCAAGGTGCCATTCCCTTGCGAAGGAGGAGAGTCTCGGATAAAAAAAAGAGAGAGACACAGAGAGCCAGAGAGCTAGAGAGAGAATATTCAGAGATCAAAAGGAGAGCATTTCTTCATCAACCCCAAGCAGTTCTTCTACAGAACCAAAGCTGCACCCGATCGTCCAAGGAGTAAGGCAGAGTGGCCGTCACTTTTTCGAGCCTCTATCGTCACCCCCCAGAATCTAAAATAAACAATTGTACTTAGATTGCTGTACCTAGGTTTTCGTCCCTAGGCTTTCTTTGTACAAGCGAGTTTGTATTGTGAAGTAAAAGTCTAGTCCTCCGATAATTGTTCTGCTCTTTTATATTTCATGGCAAACACGATGGCGACTCTGCTGGGGACAAACTTCTCCACGGCTGAGGAGTCGGTGATGCAATCGGATGCAGCCAAACTTGGCTCCACGCAACAGAAGATGGTCGTCCGCTTCGACCAACAGGCGTTTGAAGAAATGCTCTCCGAAGGAAGCGCTGGCTCGGTCCAGAAGCGAACCCGCACAAAGAAAGCTCGCAGCGAGTGGAGGCCAAAATCATTTTCTCCTCCCCAAGCTCTGGACGGAGCACTCTCTGCTACCCAAGACGGCGAAGGCGACCCTCGTGCGGCCCCACTTCGAGCCATAGAGGACTCTGCTGTCCCCAAGTTCGGCAGAGGAAAGCACTACGATGCTGGACTTGCAGGGGCAAAGAGCGATCCTATGTGTTCCAGGAAGAAATTGAATAAGGGCACTAGCCGCAAGACTAAGACTCATGCGGCCAAGATTGCCAGCCGTATGAATGATGACCATGCGGCTGAGACTGCTAACCAAATGCATAATACTCATGCGGCCAGGATTTCCAGCCGCATGGAAAACACTCATGCGGCCAGGATTTCCAGCCGCATGGAGAAGACCTATGCGGCTACGCCTGCCAGCCGCATGAAGATTATTGATGCCAGCCGTATGACGCCTACTCCACGCGGCTCTGTCTTCGACCATCTCTCCTATGGTCCTGATCTCTTATGCTCCCAAGAAGACATGTCTGACTCTCTCCAGCACCACCTAGACTCTTCCTACTATGTGCCTACACGCACTAGAGTAAAGAAGTCTAGGGCAGCACGAGCTTGGCAAGCTCGGTCCGCTGATCCGACCTCTGACCATCCGAGCGTCCCACAAACTATTATGAGGGCCTCAGATGGGAAGTTGTACAGAACCACTCGAGTCCAGCCCCCGGCGGCAAACAGACAGAGAGGTTCGCAAAAGTCTCCCAAAATTCAGGAAGCAAACATGGTCGATCCAGACCCATCTGACTTACGGGAGGCTATCCTCCACAAACGCATGGAAAGAGAAGGTGTCTCGGGGTGCAAAGAGTCCTCCCACGGACGTCACTGCACCCAAATCATCGTCAACTATTGTTGCAACAATGCGACGGTACGAGAAGACCGGCAGTCCATCTTCCAAAGACTACAACAAACATGTTCAGAAGATGAGGCACCTCCCGTCGTCTCCTGCAACTCTACTCAGAAAATCCCTGCCGATGGGAGAGGAAAGAAGACCAATGCTTCCAGCCCGAAGATTTCAACTACTATGACTAAGAGACTATCATCTAAACGGGTGCCCACCACCGGAGCTTTCCAAGGTACCCGTTCAAAGACGAAATCTGCTACAGTGGGAGATTCATCATCCACACCACTGGGGGTTGTTGGGACTAGGGGTAGCACTCCTCAGAACATCCACAATAATCCGATGTTCCAAGGAGATGAGCCAGAGGAAATAACTCTCCCATCAGATACAGCAAGGGCCGACGTCCCCGAGGACGTCCACGACTCCCAAGATGAAGCAAACTCTGAAGCTGGGGGTACTATTCCTTCTGAGTCCGAACCAGAGAAGAACATTCCCACATATCCCGATGACTTCTCGCTACAGGGGTATAATTCGGAGGGCTCGTCCTCCACCGTTCCTTCCATCTCTCCTCATGTAAAGACGGTGTTCATGACGGACAGCAACCAAGGTGGTTCCAGTGATCGCCAACGCATCGACACTCTGGAGGCCATACTGCATGCCTTGGTCAAGTCTGTAGACGAGATCAAAGTGGCCCTTCCAACTCTCCAGGGAGGGACGCCTGGCCAAACAAGCACGGGTCCCGCGGTCAATGCGGACTCGAACTCAGTGGCACCGAACCCGGGCAATAATCTTCCTGAAATGACGGCCCCCACCACTGTGGATGAGGCCAGGGAAGCAAGAAGAGAGGTCCAGAAACTCCGAGCCATGTTTCACGCCCGAGAAACCTCTCAAGACCTCAGAGTACGGCAACCATACCCTGCTGCATGGAGGGACGTCCCCTTTCCACCAAGATATAAGCCGTTCAATATCAATCCCTATGATGGCAAGACCTCCGCCAGTCGGTATATCACTTACTTCGAGGTCACCACCGACCATCTACCCCATGATGATGCCATCCTTACACGATTATTCATCGGGGCATTGGATGGAGTCACCTTCGACTGGTATCACAACCTGCTAGACAACTGCATCCACTCCTTCGTCGGATTCAAGTGCATATTCTTGGAGAGATTCTACGAAGTAGGGCAGGACATCACAATGTCCACCCTCATGGACGTCGTCCAAGGGGAGAAAGAGCTGACAAGGAACTATATCGAGCGGTTTCGCCAAACTGCAATGAAGTTGTCGTCTGGATGTCCGGATTCCTCCTTGATTGAAATTTGCCAAAAGAGATTGCTCCCAACAATCAGTCTCTGGATGGGCGAAAGTCAATTTAAGGACTGGAAGACATTCATCATCAGTGCCACTAGTGCCGAAGAACGGTTGAAGAAGGTTCGCCAATTGGGATTGCACATCTCAGAGGGAGAGGACAAGGGCAGGCATCCCAATGCCAACACCAACAATGGGGGTAGCTCCACCAACAACCGAGACAGCAAGGGCAAGTAGGCTATGGTGGCCGACACAGCCCAGAAACCCGAGCCAAAATCGACAGACAAGCAATGGCCACAAATGACCAACTCCTTCGAAGACGGTCACGTCAAGCCCATCTTGGACATGCTCATACAAGGAGACAGAATTCAGCTTCCTCCACCAAGACGGGAACCTCGGCCAACAGAAATGGAGAACCCAAAGTACTGCCAGTACCACCGCTACGTCCACCATGCTACACACGACTGCTACCAGCTAAAAAGGTACATCAAAAATCTCATCGATTCAAACGTTCTGGCCATCGATTTCGAAGAGGTAACCGTGGCAGCCAATATGATATCAGTACAATTTGGCAACTTCCCTCCAAGAAAAACTCAAGATGGTGTGGTACCCATCCCTCTGGCAACAATGGAGATCGCTAATCTTTTACCTCTCCGAGATCAGGCAGCTGGTCTAGTACCCCTCACCACATCACGGAGGGAGGTCATGTGGGTCTATCCGGACCTGGTACTCGAGGTGACTCAATCCACACCCCCTTCCCTTTCCGTTCGCAAGAAGAAGAGTGGAAAAGTCAGATCCTGCCGCACAATCTCGGTAGATATCGAAGAAGCTACAGCTGTCGTCACTCGGTCTGGGGCACATTCCCAACCTGTGGCTGAAACTCGGCTGAAGATCATCAGCCCGCTACAACTGACGCTCCGGGACCTTCTCTGCCTCCGACGACCGACAAGCCTAGGCCGAAGGAGACTCGCTTTGACAAATCCCTCCGAAAAGAGGCACCACAGGGGCTGGAGAGGCCCTACAACTTCGACATCTTAGCGTAATTGGCCAACACACCGTCCAAGTTGTCATTATATGAGCTTCTGAGACTCTCAAAGGATGTTCGCTCGGCTTTGAGCGATGCACTCCAAAATGTCGATGCATACCTGGCTCAGGTCAACCTCACGGGAGAGAACCCGCCTGTAGATCTCCAAGACAGCGCTTGCACGGGAGCGATGCCCAACATTGTCTTCACTTCGCAGGACATGCTCATCAAAACCAACCTGCACGATCGCCCGTTATACTACACTGGATACATCGGCGACGTAAAGGTGGATCGGATGCACATTGATCCTGGCTCTTCCATAAGCATTATCCCAAAGGGTCTGTTATATTATCTTCGTATCCCTATGCATCGCCTGACGCCTACAAGTACTGCCATCAGCGGTTTCAATTCGGGCATGAGCTACCCAATTGGGAAGATTCGTCTGAAGTGTCAAATTGGCGATCTCCAGTCGGAAGTCACCTGTTACGTCATAGCTGCAGGCACTTCTTATAACATCCTCTTGGGGCGCCCTTGGATACACGATTACATGATCGTGCCTTCCATCCTGCACCAGTGCTTCAAGTATGTCGACAAACACGGCTTCATGAGGACAGAATTTGCCGACATCGATCCCTTCAAAGGGGCCGAATCCTACTACTCAGACTCCTGCCTATACGAAAAGTCGAAGAGGCACCTTGGTGAAGGAGATGTGCAAGCTCAGACAGCCACAGGATCAGAAGAACCTCTGACGATCCACCTCCAAGTTCGCAAACCTGGCAAGTCCGTACCCCTTACAGCTACTCTGCGTATGGACGCAATCAGCCTATCAGCATAAGAAGAGCAAATGATAATCCGGCTGCCAAGGTCTGGCCAAGTGCCAAGATCCACAACGGAGCCACTGACAATCAGACTGCCAAGAGTCGGCCAGCCACAAACGGAGAAGCTCAATCCCTCCGACAAACCAATGACGATACGCCTTTCCAAGAAAAGTCGTCACCCCGATGCAAGGTCTGGGATTTCTAGCAAACCAACCACTCCCCGTCCAGTATCAAGTACCAAACTGGGGGTCGCTAGTCTGCCAACAACTCCATGCTCTGCTCCACCAGCTGAACCCCTGACGATCAAGCTGCCCAGGTCGTCCTCTCAGTCTTCGTTTATACAGGGGGTAGCCGAAGAGGAACCGGAGCTAGCGAAGTATGTGGCAGCCCACACTGATGTTCCCTCTGTAGATGATGTAATCCTGCTAGAAAAGATACCTTACTTCATCAATAAAGGGCTATCTTTGAACTACCTCGAGCTTAATAAGCTTTGTACAATGTATGCTATAGAACACGGTATAGGCACTCACCTACACACACATGTGACAAATGTGTACACCGTAAACCAGCTTACTCCAGTGGAAGATGCTTACCGCATAATCGAGGGAGGGGACCATCCAATCATCTTCGGCCAGAAGGACGATCCGTAGCCCTTCACCATAGAAGAAGTCGATCTTGAATCAGATGCCGGAAGACTGCCTCTGTATCTTTATAGCCCCCAATCCAAATATCTCATACAAAAACAGGGGTATGATCTGGCAACTACACCAGGCTTGAACTACGACACTGGGCGACGATTACCTTTGAAGCCACCGGTCCCCGCTGGCAAACCACGGGACTACTACAGCAAGACCCGGTGTGGGTTAGGGTATGTTACGCCTACAACGACCCCTGAAAGTTCAGATGAAGAATACGACTGGCATTCACATTCAACCGGATCACCAACTTCTGATTCGGATACCAGTATCGGAGACGTGTTCAGACAAGTCCTATCAGTCAACATGGCATTCGTCGACGCTTACGAAGAAGATGAAGATATTTCAGAAATCCTCGAGTTAGAACCGTGGGCCCAACAGTTGGATGCACAATGGGAAAAGTGGTTCAAACAGAGAGAACCGTCTACTGAAGATGAAGTTATACAGGTCGACCTCGACAGCGAATCGTCTCCAAAACCAATCTTCGTCAGTAAAAGCCTAACATACGAAGGGCAAGAATCGCTGTTGGAACTTGTCAAAGAATATATTGATGTGTTCGCCTGGAGCAATGAAGACATGTCGGGGTTAAATCCTGATATTGCTCTTCACAAACTCAACATTCGGCCGGATGCAAAGCCAGTCAAGCAACAACAACGACGCTTCCGCCCAGGCATCATGGATGCGATCGAAGCCGAAGTCAACAAACTGATAGCCAGCGACTTCATTCGTGAGGAACAACATCCGGACTGGATCGCCAATATAGTACCAGTCCTCAAGAAAAATGGGAGGATTCGAATCTGCATCGACTTCCGTAATCTGAATGAGGCGTGTCCCAAAGATGAGTTCCCCCTCCCTGTCACGGACATCATGATTGACAACACCTGCGGCTTCGAACGTATGTCATTCATGGATGGCTTCTCGGGATACAACCAAATCAAGATGTCTCCTGACGACGAAAAGCATACATCATTCCGAACACCGATTGGCACATACTGCTACACAGTCATGCCTTTCGGTTTAAAGAATGCTAGCGCCACATATCAAAGAGCCATGAGTATCATCTTCAGAGACCACTTATGCAAGACGGTAGAGTGCTATGTTGATGATATCGCCGTCAAGAGTCGCTGTAAGGGAGACCATCTGCAGGATCTGAGGACGGTATTCAACCTGATGTGAGTGCATAATTTGAAAATGAATCCTACGAAGTCCTTTCTAGGCATATCCAGCGGGAAGTTCTTGGGTTTCATCATCACCGCCCAGGGTATCCATGTAGACCCTGAGAAGACAAAGGCAATTATGGGAATGGGTCCCCCGAGAAATCTCCGCGAACTCAGAGGCCTTCAAGGGAGGCTAGCTTACATCAGGAGGTTCATTTCTAACCTCTCTTGGCGATGTCGACCATTCACCCATCTCATGAAGAAAGGTATCTCATTCGTATGGGACGAAGAATGTCAGCGTGCCTTCGACAGCATCAAAGAATATTTGTCGAACCCTCCAGTCCTGGTGGCCCCGGTCGCTGGAAAACCATTCCTGCTCTATATACGCACAATAGAGCATTCTTTTGGCGCCCTGCTAGCACAAAACAACGATACAGGCCATGAACAAGCCATATATTACCTCAGTCGAATGATGATTGGGCCAGAGCATCGATATACCGCCGTGGAAAAGGAATGCCTCGCCCTGGTGTTCGCCATTCAGAAGACGCGACACTATGTCACTAGACAAACCATACATGTGATCTCACGAGTCAACTCTCTCAGGGTCCTCATGACCAAACTAGGGGCACTCAGCTCTCGCCTCGCTATATGGACAATATTGCTGTCCCCCTATCATATGATCTTCGTCCCATAAAAGGCTGTTAAAGGTCCAGCCCTGGCAGACTTTTTAGAAGCCCGTCCGGGCATGGAGTCATCCAGAATATATAAAAAATCCCAGATGGGGTCGTCGACTCGCATGCAACCTTCCATGATGATATATGGCGAATGTTCTTCGACGGTGCTTCGAGAACTGGACCCAAGGGCAACATCGTCGTCGTAGTCGGGGTGGTGCTGGTTTCTCCTTCCGGATTGGTGATCAATCGTACTTACTCTCTCACAGAACCCTGCTCTAACAATGTGGCCGAGTACAACGCTTTGGTCATTGGCCTTCAACTAGCAAGAGAGCTGGGGATAGAATATCTTGAAGCATACGGCGATTCGCAATTAATCGTCAATCAGATCCGGGGCTCGTACGAAGTCCGCCACGAAGACATGATCCCCTATCATCAAATAGCGATCAACATTATTTCGTCATATGAGGGATTCTTTATCGAACATGTTCTCAGACTCTAAAATATCGAAGCCGATGCCTTAGCAGGCCTGGTCGCTTCCCTAGCAGTACCAAATCATGCTCGCCAACTAGTAGATATGATAGGCCATGAACTGGACTGTCCCAAGAACAATGTCCAATTCGTGGTGAGTTATTCCGCCCAGACGATTGACGAAGTCCCGGACTGGAGACAACTATTCATTGACTTCGTAGTCTATGACATCCTGCCCGAGAACCCAAAGAAAGCTACTTCCATCAAAAGGCGTTCTCTCCGATTCTTCTACGATACAGAGACGAAAATACTGTATCGCCGATCCTACGATAGATTATTGCTTCAATTTATGTCAAACGCAGAAGCCAAAGAAGTCGTACGCAAAGCTCACGACGGTATCTGCGGGGCCCATCAGCCTGGCCCTAAATTGTAAGACCGTCTTCGCCGAATGGGCTACTACTGGTCCACGATGGTAGCAAATGCAATAGATTATGCAAGAAAGTACAAAGCTTGCCAAGTCCATGCAGACTTCATCCACCAACCATCCGAGTTTCTACATCCGACAGTGGCGTCCTGGCCATTTGAAGCATGGAGAATGGATATCATCGGTCCGATTACTCCACCTTCCTTCCGAGGACATCGCTTCATACTCGCAATCACAGATTACTTCTCCAAATGGGCGAAAGCTGTCCCGCTTGCAGAAGTAAAGACTTCAAACGTGATCAGCTTCCTCAAGCATCACGTCATCTACCGCTTTGGACTTCCCCGAAGGATCATCCACGATAATGGTCTGCAGTTCGTAAGCCACGCCTTCTATCGGTTCTGCGACAAGCACCGTATCTAGAATATTACTTCAACGCCATACAACCCTGCAACGAATGGATTGGCAGAAGCATTTAACAAAACAATCATCAAAATTCTCAAGAAGTTC
This sequence comes from Iris pallida, assembly GCA_029216955.1. Classification (NCBI taxonomy): domain Eukaryota; kingdom Viridiplantae; phylum Streptophyta; class Magnoliopsida; order Asparagales; family Iridaceae; genus Iris; species Iris pallida. The sequence continues at coordinate 2,671,104 of JANAVB010028197.1, forward strand.
GTATCGTCCAACAAACGCGACTGAAACGAGAAGCTTGGTGAATACTTATGGGCGTACCGTACTACAGTCCGAACAGCCACAGGGAACACACCATTCTTTCTGGTGTACGAGAGTGAGGCAGTTCTTCCATTGGAGACTCAAATACCCTCACTCTGCGTCGCCCTTACTTACCAATTGACGACGGATGATAACTACCGTCGCCGGCTATAAGATTTGGAGGCCTTAGATGAAAAGCGCCTCTTGGCTCAGCAATGAATCGAGCTATACCAAGCACGCATCTCCGGAGCCTTCAACAAGAAGGTTAAAATCAGAACATTCCAAGTGGACGATCTCGTTCTGGCAGTCCGGAGGCCGATGGTCATGACTCACAAGACCGTCGGCAAGTTCCAGCCAAAATGGAAAGGTCCATTTATCATTGAGGCTGTATTCTCCAACGGTGCTTACCGCCTCGCAAAACAAAATGGAGACTTGCTCATGTTGCCTGTCAACGGCAAGTTCCTGAAGAAATATTATGTCTAAACGACACATCCCAGATCATTGAGTTATGTACCCGCTGGTGCCGCTGAACTCACATCCACAACGTTCCAGATTATCGAGTCATATACCCGCTGGTACCGCTGAACTCACTTTCACAATATTCCAGATCATCGAGTCATGTACCCACTGGTACCGCTGAACTCACTTTTACAATATTCCAGATCATCGAGTCATGTACCCGCTGGTGCCGCTGAACTCACATTCACAGAAATCCTAGATTGCTGAGTCATGTACCCTCTCGTACCACTAAACTCACGTCCTCCTTCCACATTCCAAATTATTCAGTTATGTACCCGCTGGTGCCGCTGAACTCATATCCACAATATTCCAGATTATTGAGTTATGTACCCGCTGGTGCCGCTGAACTCACATCCACAACATTTCAGATTATCGAGTTATGTACCCGCTGGTGCCACTGAACTCACATTTCCAAATTCCAGATTATCGAGTTATGTACCCTCTGGTACCGCTGAACCCACAATCTCCCAGATTATCGAGTTATGTGCCCGCAGGTGCCTCTGAACTCATATTCCGGTCACTCTTTCAGATAGTAAGTCATGTATGACCATACCTCTGAACTTTCTTCCTGGAAGAGATCCTCCCTCATGATCCACTACCCGCACTCCCAGTGCACAAAAAGGGTAACAGATCCACAAATTTCTAAAACGGCCATGTCCTTATTACCTCTGAGTCGTTTCACTTCCGCCAAAAACAAATCACCCCTTTACATAGAGCTTCCATGTCCTCATTTACTACAACAAAAAACCCTTTTAATAACGCTCGATAAGACGTATTGATGACGCCTGATACCTAAGCGTTATCAAAGTTCGAAACACCTTTATTTCTATGACGGTTTGGACTAATTCTGGGCTTTTTATGACGTTTATAAAACAAAGCGTCATTAATAGTTTAGAGCGATGGCAAACTTGTAATTAATAAACTTCCAACAAAACCCTTCACACCCGATAGCTTCCCTTCCCCCCACCCTCTTTCCTCCTCTCCCTGAACCCTAAAATTTTCCAAACCCCTTTCAATTTCTTGCTCATTTCCAACTCCCTGAACCCTAAAATTTTCCTAAACTCTAATCTTCTCCTTCTCCTCCTTCTTTAAACCTCCTGCAAACCCTAACCTTAGCCCCAACGCCCCCTCCCACAAACCAGCTAGATTGTGTGGCCTCGTCGGACCCCCCTCTCCATCTCTCTCTCTGCTGGTTATTTCTTCCATGAAATTTTTCCTCCCTATTTTTTTTCTTGTAACCTCCATGGCTAATTTCTCGGTCCCTTCTGCAGATTTTGTTTCGCGAAGAATGTTGTCGAGATGGGGTAGAGCCGTATCGCATCTCTCCGCCGTCAGATCGGTGGCAGAGAAGAGGACGACGATGGCAGCGTGCTCCTCCGACTGGAGCTTCTCCAAAGTTTCCGCGGCGGCGGCCGCGCCCTCGGCTCCTCCTAGCTCGCCGATGAAGCCCCAGATCGCCAAGCCGGAGGTGTCAAACTATACTCGCCGTTATGCTTTACGACCAATTTTGAACTGTATGCAAATTTTTTTAGGCACGGACACCGATGAGACGCGACAAACACGGACACCGCGTTGATTTTAGCTTGTCTTAGTATTTCGTTTCGGAGGGTATATTTTTTGTCTGATATGTTGCCACACGACATCGAAACGACACTGATGTTTCGGAGTGATTTTTTTGGGGGGTATCCCAATGAGCGTTCCGGAAATGGGCGATTGAGCAAACACGGATGGAATGCAACTGCATTGGTCAAATAGGACTTGGATTAGTAATTGCGTCGCTGGCTGAGCATAAAATGAATCTTGCGGTTTGATTTCGACCTGCTAGATGATGGCAATGCTTATAGTGTCGAAACCGTCTAAGTTAAGCTTCATGACGCTTCAGGTCTTCCTGGTGTTCTATTTGTGCTTCTAGATTCTTATGTTGATGCTGAAAACAAAGACTATGGAGGTAAAGCTAAGAAGTTGCAGATCAAAACATATAGGATGATTAGTAGCTCTTTTCTGCCATTTATGTTTGAGTTTAGTTTGTTATTTTCTAAAGTTATAATGTTAGTCCATCTTGGCAAAGCTAAGAAGTCGTTACGGCGATGTCTAGTTTTGAATTCTAATGGACTTATATTGACATTATTCGGTTGATTTCTGTATTTCAATCTTCCAGTGAAGTTTCAGATCAAAATATATGAGATATGTAGCTAGTTCTGTCATTTATGTTTCACTTTATCTTCTTATTTTCTTAAAGGCATAGTTAGTCCATCTTGGCAAAACTAAGCAGCTGTGAAGACAATGTTCAGCTTTGAATGCTAATGGACTTAAATAGACATTCTTCGATCGAGTTCTCTATTTCAATCTTCTAATGAAGTTGCAGATCAAAACTGATGAGATATTCAGTAGCTATTTCTGTCATTTGTGTTTCAGTTTTATTGTATTATTTTGTTAAAGGTCTAGAGTTAGTCCATCTTGCAGTATCTAGCTACTTCTACAATTTTTTTACTTGTGAAGTGATTAGTTCTATAGCTCCAGTAGAGTGCATTCTCTGGCCTTTATGAATTTGTTCTTTTCTTATGAAAACTACTACATGTTTATCCATATTTGTTAATCTGAAGGTGGATATTACTACGGCAAGATCAAGTTCCCTCCTGAATATCCATTCAAGCCTCCAAGTATCAGGTACTGATATTTCCATAATGTAAATAGTAAATACTTTGGCAGACTATTGATAATTTATACTGTTTCTACTGATGTGAAAATAATAACTCTAATGTTTTGGGGCTAGCATGACTACTCCTAATAGAAGGTTTACACCACACAAAAAGATATGCTTATCTATGAGTGACTGTAAGTTTCCAATGTGCTATCAATTTGTTTGATTTCATGAAATTGAATTCGTGATACGATTTTTATTATCGTGTAGTTCACCCAGAGTCGTGGAATCCAATCTGGTCTGTATCAAGGTAAGCCTAGAGAATAACTGATATACTGTTTGATCCTAATCTCTGTCCTTTTATTGGGTGCTCCATTGTTTCTGTGAGTACCATACAAGTCTAAGAATAACTATCAATCATGTCTTATTGTGTACTTTTTCTGGAGGCCAAAATTAAATAGTTTAGCCAGTAATCTTCATCAGTTTTTTTTTAAAATTATTAAATGCAAAGTTTTTAATGTAACCTAGAATTTATCTCGAGTAAATTATAGATCTTATATTTTTTGGTCCTGACTTTTTTTAACTGTGGAATGCAGCATTCTAACAGGCCTCTTGTCCTTTATGGTAAGTCTGTCATTACTCTGCTATCTATACACTATTTCTATTTTTTTAGATATGCAGCAGGAGAGAGTATAATTTTCTGAACATTGACTTTGAATGGGCATGTGCGATACGTGTGGTTTATATAATTTCAGTATGTCAGATAGAAGGGGAAAAATTCTGGTGATTGTGATTGCATTTTTTCCCCAGATTTTTTGTTCTAAAATTTTTTTTTCTTCGGATTTTTTGTGGTTGAATCTCTGGATATGGGAAGGATGGAGAAAGTGGCAGGTGATGCAAGTGCTCCTTCCCTAGCAAGATTTTTACTCATCCCTCTGAACCTCTCACTTTCTCCCTTGCATCCCTCTTAAGACATGAGGTGGTCTTTTGGTAATATTTTTTTTTTATCTTTTTCAGGGTTTTGCTACGTGATGCCGACAGTTTTGATATGCTCAAAGTTGAAGCCAATGTACTAACAGTTTTGAGGGTCTACTTACTAGTAGTAGATGTAAATATATGTATTTGGATGTCCTATTTTGAAACAATGTAATGAAGATGGTGATATATATTATGTATATATTTGTAAATGGATTAAATGGTACTCTATAACATTTAGATGTTTTCTTGTGAATATGGTTCAACATGAATGTTTTGAAATTGAATTGAGCAACATTGAGCATTGATCTATAATTTTTTGGAAAGTAATATATAAATGTGCAGAATTGAGCGTTATAAATGTGTTGAATTGAGTCTATACAGATTATCTATTCATAACGCTTTCAAACTACGCTGAAAATAAGTGTAGCAGAAACTCATCATATTCATGACGTTTTTATTTATGACGCTTTTAAAAAACATTTATAACACCCGTTTTCATCACGCTTGCTTTGGAAAAAAAAAGCGTCATGATTTGTCATTAATGACGGTCTTTAGCCGTCATTAAAGGGTATTTCTGTTGTAGTGATTACCTCTGAGTCATTCTATGTGCCCTCCTTCATTGAGCCCACTCCTGCCATGTCCTCATTACCTCCGAGTGGGAAGGCTCCGTCGAAGAAACCTTCATGCTTGCCATGTCCTTATTAGTAAGTATGATGAATCCTTTTCGATTTATTATCCGTACCCACAACCGGAGTACTCCAAGGATAATAGGTCCACAAATATTCTCCGTTGAGTCCACTCCTACCATGTCCTCATTACCTCTGAGTAGGAAGACTCTGCGATAAAATCTTCGTACTTGCCATGTCCTCATTACTTCTGAGTAAGTATGTTGGTTCTCTCTCGTCTTATTATCCGTACCTTGAACCAGGGTACGCCAAGGGTAATAGGCCCACAAATGTCCTTTCTTGACCACAAATATCCTCCATTGAGTCCACTCCTGCCATGTCCTCATTACCTCTGAGTAGGAAGACTCCACGATAAAACCCTCATACTTGCCATGTCCTCATTACCTCTGAGTAAGTATGTTGGTTCCCCTTCATCCTATTATCCGTATCGTAAGTCGGGGTATGCCAAGGATAATAGGCCTACTAATGTCCTTTGCTGAGTCTCTTAGTACAGGCCCACCATTCCTCATTATGCCCCGGGAGCCCAGCTGCTCCATGGCATTCTATCTCCCGATACCCCGAACACCCACGACTACCTTACCGTGGAACTGTTATAGGTATCCCCAATCGAACTTGTTATTCGTACCTAAAACCAAGGTATGCCAGGGGTAACAGGTACACAAACAAGTCCCCCATTCGGGGCAAATGCCACCACAACACCACAAACACAACAGGAAGTGCAAATCAAGGGTGGAATAAAACATACTCTTTTATTTGAAAGCCAAAAGAAGCATTACAAGTTTTGGGACCATGTCCCTCTCAAAAAGGAAAAGAAAGGAAAAAAAAACAAAAGGGAAAAAGGGTCGACTATGGTTCAGCATTACACAATTCCAGAAGGCGGTTTCTCACTAAGGTGGTCCCCCGCTCAAGCCGCTGTCTAGCTCTACGCTCGGCTTCCTGTGACAACTACTTCGCATCATCCAGGTCCATGAATGCCAGCCAGTCATCGTCCAACTTCTTCAGAGCCATTTCCAGGTCAGCCGAGGCTTGGTTGACTTTGTCAGCCTCCTGGATAATTAGCCTCCTGTCGATCCGGGCAGCCTCAAGCTCAAACTCAAAGAAAGTTAACTTCCTCTGAAGTTCAAGGATCTGCTCCCGGTGTCAGTAATCCCGCGAGAGGCAGTCGCTTCCCGAGCCGTAACCTCTTCACTCTTATGGCTCAATTGATCATATCGATCAGACAGAGTGCGGAGATCCTTCAATATGGCCGGCCTGGTTTTATCTTGAGCGGCCCTCGCCTTCTCTATAACAGTTGTGAGGGAGCCGCGCTCCTGATCTATAGCAGCAGACAGATCAACCTGCCACAATACCTTAAGCTGGGCCACCAGCTGATCAGTCTCCAGCAATTTCGCCTCCAGAAGTGCAGCCACCCCTGCCCCACCAGGAAGGGCCTGAAGGATATCAATTTGACCCTGGGCGCATTGTCGGGCCAAGACGAAAGAGGTCCCTCTCTCCACAGTAGCTTCTATCCCCCTTTTCAAGTGACGATAAAAGCTGTCGACCACGTCCTGTAATGCTTCGTCCAGGACGTCTGTAGAGGACGGCGTCAGAGGACGTGTGGCCGGCAGCATCGAAGGAGTTGTGCTAGAACTTGCCACTAGGGGGGCAACTTCCGAGCAGAACGATGCACGGATAGTAGCTAACTCTTCCTCTGCCACCCGAAGAGCCTGAACACTCGGCAGGGCGGAGAGGTCGACTCTCGGGGCCGCCCGAGTGGAGGAAGACACAAGGACCATCGTTCCCTGCCCTGGTTGGCCCATCATCGGACTTGCCGAACTCGAGCCCGCAGGAGGCCCATCAAGACGAATCGGAAGGGGAGGGGGTACGCTCCTCTCCGCCAGTGCCCTTCGGCAGAGTTTGTCTCAACAATGTCCATCTTCGGCACTGGAGAGGCAGGACCTGCATATCCATGATAATGATCAATCAACGTGACTCGAAGGATGTGATGATAGAGCAGATAGGCCTCCTCGCAAGTTAAGATTCGGCTTATCTTACCAGGAGAGGAGCATAGAGGCTGCAGCTCGTTCGCAGCTGGCATGGTCTCCTCACCCGCGATCTCCAAGTTAAATTCGGCCGGCTCCTCTGACCCCGCCACCTCGGAGGGAGAGGCAACTCGATCAGCATCATCTTGATAGAATTCAACAATTTCAGGGGTAGGTTCACCGGAGCCCCCGTCATCCCGAGTCACGACCTCGACAACTTATTTACCTTTGATGCAGGGTTAACTTTTTTGCCTCTTTCGTTTATAGTTAGCCCGCGGTGTCTGGTCACAGCCAGTTTCCGAGAGCGAGGAATGCCGCCAACAGGAGAAATTTGCCTACTACGCTTTCGTACAGGGCCGGGCGCAACAGATGGCTGATCTACCACCATCTCATCTGGCAAAACAGGCGGCTGATCCACCCCTACATCTGCCACTGGAAGGGAAGAGTCATCTCCATCATGCTCGTCGCCTTCGTCATCTGCAGCAGCGGAGTCTGAATCCGGCACGTCGACTCTATTCTTCCACTTTCTTGTCTTGGCCCCCTGGGAACCCTCATCCAGGCCAGTACCAACAACGAAACTGGCACCCGGGTTAAAACCGACAGGAGGCTTGTTCGCCATAACATGATACAGAGCCGCCATATACAAGATCTCTACTGAGGCCTTAATAGCAGGGACTGAGAAAATGGTACGGGTATGGAATGTATCATAGTAGTGCCCGGCCCTGATGCCGTCAAGAAGGCTACCTTCGAAACCCAGACAAGAGTTGGGACTGTCTAGAAAAAGCTGACTATATCCAAATTGTCGGGCAAACCTGCTAGGCAGATAAGGCTCCAGAAAGACAGTATTACGTTTGCGATACACCAGATGAGCGGGGTAGATGTTACGCAGCCACAAAAGCATCTGGCCGTCCAGAAGTTGAGGGGGCCCAATACCGTCGAGATGGACAGCCGCTATTTCCTCAACAGTAAAACAAGGGACATATACGAAAATGTTGCACATGTCTGCCCTCGCCAGTGCCATCCGGCAAGCACGCATGGTCTCGTATTCCCAAGATTCATTACGATAGCGGAAGATAAAAGCGTCGTCATCAGTTACGCCATCTTCAGAGCCCGGTCTCATCAAAGACGGATAATGCATCAATAGCCACCCCATCAGATAATGATAGGGCAGCTCAGTCCGTTTAAAATCTTTCGTCATATCGCGAACAATGACCTTGGATGTGAAAGTACGAAGGACACGGTGTATGCTGTACACCATGGCCGGGAGGAGAGCTAGCCTGACTCGCAAAACTAACTTCACAGCTGGAAGGATGAGGTTACGACTGATCCTCTTGACAGAACCAGCTCCCCCGAGACTACACAATTTCGCAGCCATATCATCAAGAATTCTGCCAGGAGTGCCTTCTCTGATAGTTCTTGGATATCCTGATAAAAATAACCAAAGGAGTCAGTTTTACTCACGAATCTGTCACTAGTGGTGGCCACCCTCTTAGCCGACGACACTAAGGCTTTAACCGCCTCCCGGGATTGAGGACGTCGGGAAGTAACTTGACTTGAGGCATTCGTCGTGAAGAGATAGCGCACCCAGTCCTTGGTATGAGGGGCATTCCCTTTCGAGCTGCTATCCTTTTTGGCTATTTGATGACATGTGCTATAATGGCACAATATCTCTTGATAAAGAGCCACGAAGCCTGGATACCGTCTTTCCAACTCTTCAAACTCCTCATTCGTGGGAGTGTACGCCTTAAAAGCCTCGTCCCCCAAGGAAGCTTGAAGACCGCGTGTATTTCGTGGAGCGCAAGCCCCATTTCCCCTACGGGTGTATAGAAGGTTCCCGTACGGCGGTTATACATCTCCAGCAGAGATATAAATAATCTTTTGTTTATAGGCAAGCCATGGCTGGTCCCCCGAATAGCATGGTAAAGACCAATCTCATACAGAAAGGCCTCATACTTTCGCAAAATCTACATCGATAGATTGGTCCATGAGGGAATAGGATGTATCCAGCCAGGGAGCATCAACCGACCAATAGGATAGGAGCCCTTTCGAGCAAGTTGGTTCATAAAAGTGTCAGCTGTAGAAAACGTGAAATTGGGACCCGGCACATTCAAGAAAGTACCCGGGGCCAATCCCATTACAGAACGGCTGGTGTGCACCTTGCCCGCACACACTGACTTCAGGTTATTATTATAATGGATGTCTCCCACAAATATCCTACTTCGGGTAGGAGTTAAAGACTCTTCCATCTTCCGGTCCAGTGGGAGCATATTGAACCAAGATAGTGGGAAGTGACGCTCCATTTGCGGACTGCGGATCGCCATCCCGTTAGAAACAAAACACCAATTCTCTGACACCTCCAGAACCTGACTGTTCTTCACAGTCAAGGCGTCTCCAAAGAAGAACACAGGCTTCAAATATTCTCCTTCTAACTTCCCCGAGTTTATCATAGCGTTAAGAAAATAGAAAGGCTAGTTCTTGAGGGCTTTCATTCTCGCCAGAGGCTCGTCACTCGGAAACTGGTCCGCCACATGCCTAACTATATGGTCATACCTATAACCCAGAGCAGCTTGGGCAGGGCCTACCAGGAGTTCTCCAGCAGCATTAACCGACAAATTCACTGAGAAGACAGAAAAAGATAAGTTAAAAAAGATGGACAAAAAGAACCAGTGGGTGTTTTCGAGTTAATGCGGCTCCAACTTAACGAAGCCTCATGCGGCTCAAGAGAACACTTATGCGGACCCTACTTAATGAAGCCTCATGCGGCTCAAGCTCAGAAGAACATTTATGCGGCTCTATTCAGTGAAGGTTCATGCGGCAATGCTTTCATAGGGCCCTCAGGGATCGGATAAGTTCATGCGGACCACGTGACTGACAAATGTATGCGAATCTATGAGGCTCAGCGTCGCTTATGCGGCTTCATTGGCGAAGCGCGTATGCGGCCACAGTGGCTATTCTTATGCGGCTCACGGTTCGGCCATAGGACGAACATGCGGCTCATATAAAAATAAAGGCTCGTGCATAAAGCATGCGACGTAGCCATAGCAGTTAGGGTTCTTTAAACCCACATAAAGTCCTTACCAGCAATAGGAGGATAGACGTCAGGGTGAGCTTCGGGCGCGTCGGCCGGCGGAGGAGTGGCCGCAGTCGAAGTTGAGGCAGTCTTCTTGACCTTCACCGACGCAGACGACGAAGACGCCGCCTTCTTGCCCTTTGCCGTGACGGTCTTCTTGGGAGCCATTGGTGATCGAAGAAGAGGATGACAATCGGGGTAGGGAGGGTTCGAAGTAAAGAAGTTTTCTTCCTTAAACTCCTCTTATTTATAGGAGGACAAGAGATGGGGGACACGTAGACTAATAACCGCCTCGGAAAAGATGAAACCGACTCCTCGGATTTCGTCCCCTCTCCCATAAAGGAGATTCACCCAGGGCATAAAATCAAAAGATTTAATGAGCCGACCCTTGGTATTTCCCCTAAAGGCGGCACTAAAACGAATTTGAGGCAATTAAAGACACGCACACGTGGCAAGGAGCTATGCGGCCCGAAAGTCGATGCGGCTGATTGACTCCATACGGCCGAGACATCCATGCGGCCGAGACATCCATACGGCCAAGACATCATATGCGGCCAGGAGAATTTATACATGGCCATGCATCTTATTCAAAGTATTTCAATTTTACAAATTAAAAACTTTGAAGGGGGTCTTGTAGAAGCATGGAAAAGAATAAAGAAAGATCCATGCGGTCAGGGAGCCCCATGCGGCTCAGAGAGTTCATGCGGCTCAAGGATCCATACGGCTTAAGCGTCTATGCGGCTCAAACAAGTTCTATGCGGCTCAGAGAGGAGCCACGTGGCCTGCAAACAGCTCTTCCCTTTGTCCTTTACTGCATTTAATGCCTTGACGGCTGACAGCTCTGACAAGTGACAGCTCTGACGCAAAGATACAATTATGACTCCGTCATAATGGCAAATTCCGAGGGAAATGAAGGAAAACTCTGACACGATCCCCCGAGATCCAGAAACTGTCATACAGCCTTGACACGTGGACAGTCGCATGCGGCTCGAGCAGAGACCACCCCAAACGGTTCAGGACGAAGCTGTCTCATGCGGCTCAGGCCGAAGCAGTCTTATGCGGCTCAAGCAGAGGCTACACTCATGCGGCTCAGATCTTCACCATACGGTTCAAATGTTCAGGGGGCCACTCTCAAGCAGCCTTGACACGTGGCCAGCCTTATGCGGCTCAATAAGGAGCAACCTTCCTGCGGCTCAGATTTCTGTAATGGCTCGCGGTTAAGACACGTGGCATGATAGCGGGACACGTGGCATCAAATTGATCGAAATCCCTCAACAAATCCAAATAAAATATTAGGATCAAATCAGATCATTTGCAATCAGGCAAATTAATGACACGTGTCGGGAAATTCGAGGTTGGCATAACAAATCAGGAGGATTTATGTCAATCATCATTAATTACCCATAAAAGATTTGATACAATCACATTTATTGCTCAAATCTCGTATATTCAAGATGAACGGCCTAGATCCAGTGATCCTTAGCCGTCGACTTTTAAGAATGGGCAATCATTGCAAACCCTAATGATGCCCCCCACTCTTATAAATAGTAAGGTGCCATTTCTTTGCGAAGGAAGAGAGTCTCGGATAAAAAAAAGAGAGAGACACAGAGAGCCAGAGAGCTAGAGAGAGAATATACAGAGATCAAAAGGAGAGCATTTCTTCATCAACGCCAAGCAGTTCTTCTACCGAGCCAAAGCTGCACCCGATCGTCCAAGGAGTAAGGCAGAGCGGCCGTCACTTTCTCGAGCCTCTATCGTCACCCCCAGAATCTAAAATAAATAATTGTACTTAGATTGCTGTACCTAGGTTTTCGTTCCTAGGCTTTCTTTGTACAAGAGAGTTTGTATTGTGAAGTAAAAGTCCAGTCCTCCGATAATTGTTCTGCTCTTTTATATTTCATGGCAAACAGAAGCTAAGTTTGGATCCTGCATGGTGTTGAAGGACAAGAAGAAGAAGAAGAAGACGTGACTCTTCGGAAGAAACTCTTCCTTTAATATAGGGCATGAGTGGTCCAAAATGTAAGCCATATGGCCAACGGTCAAAGTTCCCACATCAATAGGATGAACCTAAGACTCAGCACGATGAACCTCCTTAAATAAAGTTCATTCGACTAAGTACTAGACTATCCTAGGACCCCTTGAAATTCCCCAAGTAATGGTGGCAATAAAGAGGGAGTCGTTCATTAAGGAGCGTTCATTCATTGCTTTTTAAATGAAGACTTCAAAGCCAAGGCCTTCAATCCAGAGGGGCAGCTACACTCCTGTGCCAACCTCAGGTGCAGACTGGTGATGTTTTCACACAACCTCAACTCCAAATGGTGCAGCACTCTACTCCGACCCAGAAGCTCAACTACCTTTCGTCAGAGACTTGAAAGATACAATTGCATCCAACACAAGTCCGTCTGCCGCTCCAAAAGCACAATAACCTCGTCAACCTGAAGCACAAGCCTACTCGTCGCCCTAAAGCACAGTAACTTTGTCACTCGAAACACAGCCTTCTCGCCGCTCATACGCACAGAGGCTCCGTCGTCTTCGAAGCAAAGTCTACTCATCGCCTAAAAGCACAGAGGCTCTATTGTCTCCAGAAGAACGGTCTACTCGTCGTCCCAGAAGCGTAGCAGTACTCAGACCTCGCCAGAGGCACAGGATGCATGGTTCCACCCGGTCGGTTTGCTTAAACCGACTCTCTCAAAGACAGGATTAGGGTTAATCATGATTGATATCTTATTAAATTGATTTAAATCTTAGACGATTATCAATCAGAATCCAAATCTGAGATAAAATCCTAAAATTTACTCGGCTACATCCGAACAAGCAAATCAGCACACGCCATGTGTCTCCTCCTTCGGTTATTTTGATAACCACCAGAGGTCTCGATTTAGAGGAAGCTCAATGTCCGCCACGTGTCAGCATCGCAGAGGCCCGTACTAATGGCAGATTCTTTTATATCTCAAAACCCTAAGGCACATCGCATATGTGCTCTTTTGCCCTATAAATAAAATGAGTTTTCTTTCAACAGAAAAAGAAAATACCACCGAATATCAAATCTCCAGCTCCAGGCATCCTTTTGATCGGCAACCCTAGAGTTCCATCAAAGGCATCAGAAAGTCAGAGCAAGTTCAACCCGTCGTCAGACCGTCAACAGAGTAAAGGAGCCGCTGCAGTGCTCGATCTCCACCGTCACACTTTTTCAGAAACTCTTCTTCTTGTACTTAGAATATCATATTTAGGACTTCCTTCTCTGTACACAGGTCTTTTTACGTTCAATAAACAAAAAGTTTATTCAACCTTTTGTGATGTCGAACAATAGTCACATAGAAAAACCCATGGATATGAGTCTCAGAAAAATAAAATGAATGATACAAGTCTAAAATAAAATGTAAAAAAAAACCACTATAAGTCCACAACTCTGACAAGATATAAAATATAAATAGCAATTAATAAAGAACTACTCCGGTGCAACCTCGTCTTCCTCAGATGATACAAAAGATGAATATACTCCCGGCCCATACTCCTCAGGAAAGGTCTTGTCAGCTATATCTGAGAAATAACCAAGTTGCTACACAATGGTGCTAAAAATTAATGTTACTGTAACCCGATTTCTTAACAATCCTATATGCAATCTTTAGTGATAAAAAAATAGAGTAAAAGAGATCAAAATATAATTTTTAAGACATTAAACTTAGATTTCCTACCAAATTATTAGCATGACGTTTGAGATGGAAAATGATAGAAATTTTGCCGAAATTGTTTGCTAGAAGGGTTGTAGGTATTTCTCCTTGCTAAAGGTCCCAACTTTTTTTTGCCTTGCTTGCTTGCTAACCCATTCTTGATGAATTTGAAGGTGTTGGCAATGGTTCTTAAAGGTTGGTTGGTGAAGATGGTGCTTCTAGGGTTTGCTTGGTGGAGTTTGGATGGAAGGATGATGAAAAGGATGAGTTTTTTGATAGAGGATGAGGTATTTGATGAAGGAGATAAAGGTGAAAGGCTATGGGCTTGGTGTTAGATGAAATTTTGGAGAGGAAGAGGTGTAGGGTCGGACAAGAGAGGGGAGATGGTTTGTGGTGGTTAGGGTTGGCCACTGTAGGGCTGCTCTTGTCACGCCCCGACACACCAAATAGGTCGTCCTCGTCTTGACTCCGTGTCACCACGTGTAACGCGATGCAGGGTTCTAAAACTCTTAAGAAGTCTCCTAAGAATCCTTCTGTATCAGCCACCAAGCCAAGAAGTGGCCCGAGAGTAGCAAGGCAAAGGTACCCAACACAGGTGTATTCCAAGGCACACGTTCCAAATCTCCGTTGGGTGCCACATCAGATGCTGGGGGTAGCCAACCTTGTTTTCCATAAATAAATTCACTTTATTTATTTTGTATCTGAGAAAATTACAACTGTAGGAATCTAATCTAGAAGACGATTACTTTATCCCTTGGACGATGCGATGAAGAAAACTTGAACTTCGAAGAACTTGGACAGCAACTGGGCAATCTCTCTGTTCTCTCTGAAATTGACTGTAGTGTCTGATAAAGATGAAGAAACTCTCTTTTATAGAGTTCAGGATAACTGTCCTTAAGCATACGCTCAGGTAGTTACTTGACGTGTGCATAACTGCAGGGACGCGTGGCAAATTCTGATGAAGACACATTAGCGTGCGGTTGAAAGTAGTGGAGCATATTCAGGAGAGATTGATGGCATGAATGCCACGTTGCATAACTTCTGAAGAAGTGGATAACTGAGTGCAGGACACGTGAGAACGTGTGTTAACTGCTCGTTGAAAATCATTCTGGATACAACTGCTGTGATACGCTGCCTTAGAAGAAGAATCATACACAAGCTTTTGAAGGCACATGTCTTGCATACGCTGACTTGGACAGCGTAGAACCATATATAAAGCTGATACGCTCACATTATTGACAGAGAGTCGTATGGAAACTATACGCTTACTTGCCAAGGAGTCGTATGGAATCCATACGCTCACTTGGTTGGGAAGAAGTCGTATGAGATCCATACGCTCACTTAGTTGGAAGGAGTCATATGAGATCCATACGCTCACTTGGTTGGCAAGGAGCCGTATGAGATCCATACGCTCACTTGGTTGGAAGGAGTCGTTTGAGATCCATACGCTCACTTAATTTGGAAGGAGTCGTATATTTGAATAAGTAGACACGTGGCATGTTTGAATAAGTAGACACGTGGCCATCATCAATCTTCTTTGATATGCCATATCTTCCAATAACTGACAAAATCTTCTCGAGCATCGTGACTGTGGATATGATGGCTGACAGACTGTCAAAACTGACAGTAATGATGGCTTTTACATTTATGAGAGATGCTGAGCTGTCCTCGTAAAAGACAAAACCGACTCTTCGAAAACCTATACGACGGCTAGTCTTTATTGGACAGCTGTCTTTGCACGAAAGACGAAGTGTCAGATTCATCCTTTATTAAATATATGCTGTGCTGTCATCTCAGGAAATAATAAAATATTCACTGAGCGTACGGCCTTTGGATGAGCGTATGGCCTTGACTGAGCGTATGGCCTTGAGCGTATGACTTGGACTGAGCGTATGGCTTTGAGCGTATGACTTGGACTGAGTCTCATGTCAGCGTGTCATAATTTTCACACCCTACAAGACCCCCTTCAAAGTTTTCGAACTTTATGAATTTCAAAAGTTCGAAATTACTTTGAACTTTAAAGTGAGAATAAGTCCTGACACGCTGGCATGAGTTTGTTATCTTCCTCAATATCACTGCAAATCTTTAGGGATTTTGTTTAAAGAATATTCGCCGTTTGAACTTCTTCCTTTCTTCTATAAATAGGTCTTCAAAAACCTATTTTATTTCTTTACCACAGCTTTTGCCTTTGAGAGAGAAAAGAGCTTTCAGAAACTCAAGATCTTTCTTCTTCTTCTTCGTCTTCAACTCCATCTCCATTAATGGCACCCAAGGTTGATGCTGCTACGAAAGGAAAGGGGAAAGCCCCTGAAGAGTCATCTCATCCTGCCGTCGATACTGCTACCACCAAGAAGACGGCCAGTCAGCGTGTTTTACGCAGTGAACGGCCATTAAAACCTCTCTATGGTGAGGACAAAGATGATGAACAAATAACTATTCCCTTTTTAGGGCTCTGGTTAGAACAAAATTCAGAAAATGTATCCCTCTTTAGGGTCAATACGTCAGCAAATACGCTTCCCTCTTTAGGGTTCAGCCGTATTCCATGTTTTTCATTTTTACGAAAAATATGTTTGGAGCGTATATCTGTAAGATACGCGTATTTTTGATAGAGATACCAAAATACGCTATCTTAAAAGAATATGCTATGGCAATTTGTCTCATTGAGATACGCTAACTCCTATGTTAGCATATTTTTGATGATCATCTTGTCAACCATACGCTGATACGCTCAAACTGATCATAAACTGAACTTTTAAAATCATTCACTTAAGATAAACTGAACATATACTGAATTTTGAGTCTGTTATACGCTTAAAAAAAACTGAGCGTATACTGAACCTTGAGTCTACCATACGCTTAGTAAAAACTGAGCGTAAGTTGAGCTATACGCTGAGCGTATGTTGAGCTGTACGCTTAGTAAAAACTGAGCGTATGTTGAGCTGTACGCTTAGTAAAAACTGAGCGTATGTTGAGCTGTACGCTTAGTAAAAACTGAGCGTATGTTGAGCTGTACGCTTAGTAAAAACTGAGCGTATGTTGAGCTGTATCATCTCTTGACATTGAAGATTTTTAATACTTTATTCTTCATTTGCAGTGGATATTCTGGCTCAGGAAGCAGAATTTGAAGGAAGTATGGGAAATAATTATAGAAGTGATCTATCACATGTTCATTTTCCCCAATTTGACGGACCTTCCACAAGAATAGCTCTGTTGGCCAACCAGGAAGATGATACTTTGCTGAACCTGATGAGTGGACTGCCGTTACAGAGTGTAGATGGTGTTGCCCATTTGAAGCCAGCATTCCTTTTTGGAGATGCTATTGATATGAACTCCCAGCCTGCTCTGGACAAAGTATCATACAGTTACTATAGGGATGGTGATGTAAATCAGCCTATGTATTTGACTGGTTTGACAAAGAGTATCAACATAGCCCGTTTATTCCATTCGGGCCAGCAAAGACAGATGAAGTGGGATATTACTCCATTCCGACAAGCTAAGGCTGGGTGGATTGGATATCGTCAAGGAAGGTTCCGCAGTGGTACTGAACCACATGTCACATCTCTGCGAGGACTGTTACCTGCCACCATCCCTCCTGAGGACTCGACACTGCTGAAGCCAGTCAAAGTCACAATTTTTGCCAACGAATTTGCTCAATTAAAAAATGCTATCTACCCAAAACAGTCAACGAGGCTGACTGGTCTAGTAAATCCAGAGAACACTAGATGGACTGCTCTAGTGAGATGGATTTTGTAGAACTTCGGTGCACAGTTGAAGGCGATAGGTTTATATGATGCCATTAAGTGTACTGCTTATGGTTTCAAACCAAACCTAGATCTGTTTTTGGCATTAGCGGAGAGATATAACTATCGGACCGGCACCTTCATGACCCCAAAGGGCGAGATGGGATTCGCCCTTCATGAAATGGCATATATATCTCAGCTACCAACGGCAGATTTGCCATATGAAGAATATATCCCTTTTGTTGACGAAATGAATAAGATTTCTGCAGCCAACCCACTAATTCTTTATGTATTTGAAGAATTAATGTGTCATTACAGCATCTGTAAAGCTTTTTATAAGGGACAAGGTGGAGAGGGGGACTCCAATTGCTATTCTTCGAAGTAGATGGCTTATTTGTTTCAAGGCCGCACTGACGAAGTTTAAAAGAAGAAAAAGCCGAGCAGTATGTCGGTAAATTCAAGCCCTTGAGTCAAGTCGAGATTAACAGATTAATCCGGGAGACTAATCATGATGACATTGTCGTCGAAGAAGACATCGACAGCTACAAGGCCGGTGATAGGTTAGAAACCTATATTAAGCAGGGTGGTCGAGAATTGTCCGTTGAAGGTCATCTGGCCGGATTCATATCTCTTTGGCTGAGGAAATTTGTAGTTCCTGGCACCTGTTCGGCAGACATGATGCACAGAGGAGTCGTCTTTGCAGCAGTCCGTCTGGTTTTTGGGTATAAGATGGATCTATTAACGGCAATGACCTGCCGTCTGAATGCCGGATTAAGGGCATACACAGATAGGATGTTCGAATTGGCACGGAAGAGTCTGACGTCCTTTCCTCGGGTAGAAATGCCCTTTACATACTTGTTTGGATGGCTGCTTCTACATTTTGAATCTCTAATGAGTGCTGGGATGGCTAGGCCAGATGATACTTTCCTTGAAAGGTACAAGCACATACCGAAATGGAGATATGACACTTTAACCGATTGTAGAACCATCTTGAACAGGGGAGAACTATGGAGCTTCACCTGTGTTCCTCCCCCTATTGGTTACGAGACCATGCCCGAGAGATTGATTGACGGCGTTGGTGCTAATGAGTTGGATGATGTCCAACATGAATGGCTAAAGAGAATCAGGCCATCTCATTTAATTTGCCTCCGTGACAACATCACATATCTAGAACCATATCTTTCGAGCAGATTTGCTCGTCAATTTGGTTACGATCAGTTGCATGTGGGCAATGCAACGACGTGTTTTGCTCATCAAGGCGGGTTGGTTGATGGTGCCAGAGCTTGGCTATATTACATTGCCAAAGGTACAAGGGCTACCTTTTCTATGCCAGATCCGGTCAACTATCGGAGAGGAGCTAAGATATTGGCGTCCTATGCCAGATTTTATGTATCAGCTAATACCTTTGATGAAAAATTTAGCATCTTAGGTAAAAGCTTTATTCATGTTGAAAAGAAATCAACCAAATCCGCCTTGCCTAGGGATTGTCACGACAAAGAAGATCCTCTGGCCACCGATGAAGTTGATGATGATGTTTTGGAAACTTTCTTCTCTGATGACCTTCATCAACCATTGCATGTGCCTATCGGGAGTGCTGAAGAGAGTATATCTGTTGATAATACACCGAAGAGGAAGAGGAGTAAAGGTGCTGCGGGTCCTGCCGCAAAAAGAGCTACTCGAGCAGAGACTCGAAGTCGCAGAGGAATTACTATTCCCGAGAATTCTCCTGTTTCTGAACGAGCTAGAGATGTTGATGAAGCAGGTAGTGATCCAATAGACAATTATCCTACTGTTCCTTTAACCAAAAGAATAGGAAGGAAAGTAATAGTTTCAAAAACTAAATCCGTAATTTGTCTGGATGCAGAGAGTCCCACCGATCGTGCTATGCGATTGGCTGCAGAAAAGCAAGCTGCTTTTGATTTTTCTGTAAAGACAGAAGAAGAAGAGATTCCTGAAACTGCTGGGTCTTCTAGGCCTTCTGATATAGGCTCAGTTCCACCAATGGCCGATGATGCGCAGGAAATTAGTCAACCTGCGGTAGAGGCCGAGCATCAGACTGAAACGGCAAATGACTTACTGATTTCGGGAGAATCAGTGAAGGAAGCCACTCCTCTCAATCCAATTGTTGAAACTTCAGAGAGCGAACAAGTTGACTATGAATCGTCGTTTCATTCTTCTGGAGAAGAAGACATGGAGATAGACGATGAATCACCGTCTAAAACACCAATCGATGCACTGAAGACCATTGGTCAACACTCAGGGTTGACTCCAGAACCGGAGAGGCATCTGGAAATAGAAGTTCAAATTCCGAGTACTTCTGGGGCGGGAAGCAGTGAAATAAATCCCGTGTCAGAAAGTACCCTGAATAGACTAAGAGCCGGATTGAATGATCTGAAGGAGACTGAATATGAACCAACTCCAGGTAATATTTTTTTCATCAAAGTTTTGTCTTGTCTTGGTTTTATTGTCTTTAAATTTCTGATCTTGTTTCTTTGATTCCAACAGCTGTAGGAACTGCACCGGCTATGAGTTCTACTCAAGCCCCACTTATTCAAACTGAAGTGGGTGAGGGGAGTTCCCATCTGTCGAGTTCTCCAAAAGTACTAACTTCAGCTCCAAGAATAGAGGCTCCTCGTGCTCCTTCCCCTACTATTGCAGCGACTTCCAGTTTTGACACAGGGATAGCAAAAGTCATGGGGATGTATTCAGATATTATTTATACATATCTGGATACATATTCGAGGTGACTCATGAAAGATGAAACTATGCCCTTTTCGAGTCTTCGAGAGGCGACAAGTTTTCCACGTTCAGCTTTGAGACAATCTGGTTATGAGGCTCAATGTGTCTTCTTTGAACATCTCCTGAATGAATTAGAAGCAAACATCCATAAATATTGGGAGATTAAAAAGGAGGACGTTAATTCTCTGACTGCAGCTGAGATTGCTCAATTGGAGAATGGAGCTCAAGCTCAGCACATTGCTCTGACAGAATTCCTCGCTCAGTCTTCCAAAGAGCTAATGGCGAAAGACGAAGAAATCATAAGTACTCGTCAGAATATGGAACGCCTAGAGCAAAATGAAGCGTCAAAAGCTGAAGAACTTAGAAAGCTGAGGGAAGAGCTAGCTCGTATTCAGGAGCAAATTGCCTCTGTGGAAACAGAACAATCAAAGATTGCTACTGATCGTAAAACTACAACTGAATGCTGTCAAGTTTTACAGCAGGAGCGAGAATTGATGCAAACTAATCAGATTGAGGAGACCAATCGCCGTAGCTCTATTATTGTAGAATATGACCAACGGATGATTGGAGCAGAAACAGCAGAGCGAATCAAGAAAGCTCATGATGAAAAGATGAATAATGTAATCGTTCGTATTCAGGAGATCATTACTCCTCCTAAATAATTCTTTTACATTTATCATGTATTTGAAGTTTTGATACCCATTTGTAATCATTGTTCTGATTTTGATTGAAATGAATATCTTGGTTTGATTTCAATTCTGTGGATAATATTTTTGTAGAAAACATGTTCAGAGGTAAATAATACATGACATATTTCAATAGAATAGAATATACAAATAAACTTTGCAACTCTATCATGATATTAAACCAAGGATTTTTAGTTTAATACTGATTAGAGAAAACAGAATTCCGATATAAAGATATCTTTAAATTCTATTTTCCATGATCTTTGGACTCGAAAATCAAAAGACGAGATATCATTTTCAGAGAATAGAAAATATGATACATACTGAGATAGAAAATTCAGAGGTAATATGGACATGATTTTTCTACAAGATCTTTATTAAAACCACTGGGGATCTAATAAAACAAAAATATCAAATTCTCTGGGAAGATGATACATGGTGGAATATCAGTTTCCTCTGGGATAACGATATCGAAATAACTTTTGTAGAGAAGAATTTTATATTTGCTGGGGAATGATGAAAATATTATACATAATATTTCTTTAAGAATTTGCCATTGATAGGCATCATCATAACTTTCCCATCCATAGAAGCAAGTTGATATGCTCCGTTAGAGAAGACTTTGTTTACTACGAATGGGCCTTCCCATTTCGCATCAAATTTGTCTTTGCTCATATGTGTCATGGTCATGGGACATTTGACAGTAAGGACCAATTCTCCCTTCTGATATGCTCTGACTTTGACTTTTCGGTTAAAAGCTTTTGAGATTCGGGCCTGATAAAGCTCGATATTTTGTTGAGCATACAATCGTTTTTCATCTAAAGCTTTCAATTCTTGAAGTCGAAGACGATCATTGTTTTCTGTTGTAAGTTCATTAGAGATCGCAATTCTCAAAGAAGGAATCTGGATCTCGAGAGGAAGAACAGCTTCACACCCATACACCAAAGAGAAAGGCGTACATCCGGTCGCATTGCGAACTGTGGTGCGGTAGGCCCATAAACATTCACCAAGCTTCTCGCTCCAGTTGCGTTTGTTGGAAGAAACAAACTTTTTTAAGAGTTTGATGATTGTTTTATTGAAAGCTTCTGCCAATCCATTAGCTGCTGGATTATATGCTGTAGAAGCTAAATTATTAATCCGATGATCGTCGCAGAATCGAGTAAATTTCTGACTGACGAACTGCGGTCCGTTATCATGGATAATACGCCGAGGAACACCAAATCGATAGATGACATGATGTTTGACGAAGTTGATAACACTAGAAGTTTTAACTTCAGATAACGGGATTGCTTCAGCCCATTTAGAAAAGTAATTAGTTATTGCTAGAATAAACCGATATCCTCTTGATGATGGTGGATTGATGGGACCAATGACGTCCATGCCCCAAGCTTCAAAGGGCCATGATGCCGCTGTTGGGTGTAAGAACTCTGACGGTTGATGGATAAAGTCTGCATGAATTTGACAGGCTTTACATTTCCGAGCATATTGAATAGCGTCAGCCACCATCGTGGGCCAATAATAACCTATACGTCGGATACGATCTTGAAGTTTAGGACCTGGTTGATGAGATCCACAAACACCATCATGTGCTTCACGGATTATCTGTTGTGCTTCTTCACCAGCAATACATCGGAGGAGAAGACCGTCGTAAGACCGACGATATAATGTCTTCGTCGTATGATTATAATAGAATCTGAGAGATCGACGTCGAATAGACGCTGCTTCACTTGGACTATCAAGAAGTATATCATACAAAATAAAGTCTAAAAACGGGCGTCTCCAGTCTTCAGTTATGGCTTCTGTTTCATTAGAAAAGACATATTCCATAGTAGAATCAGAGGAAGACGAGGACATTTTGTCAAACTTTAATCCAGCATCAAGGTTGAGAGAATCTTTGTCTGGTTTGTGAGGAAAAGCCAAAGCCAAATTATTCTCAACACAGAATAGTTCTCGGTTATAAACCACTATCACTTGCTGACGTCTGATTGGTATAGCTAATACAGCAGCAAGATTAGCTAAAGCATCAGCTTCTGCATTATAGGCTCGTCGAACATGTTTAATAAAGAAACCTTCAAAAGATGAGGCTATAGAGAGTGCTGCTCGATGATAAGGTATCAAATCCTGATGACGAACTTCATACGTTCCTCTGATCTGATTGACAATAAGCTTGGAGTCTCCATAAACTTCCAAATATTGAATATCTAGATGTTTAGCAAGTTGAAGGCCGATGAGCAATGCATTGTATTCAGCTACATTGTTTGAACATGATTGATCTAAAGAATAAGCCCTCTGAATAGTTAGTCCTTCTGGGGATACAAGAACAATCCCAACTCCGGCGACAATATCGCCGTTAGGACCTATTCTAGATGCTCCATCAAAGAATAGACGCCAGGTAGGAATTTCTTCAGAATTCAGATTTGAATCCAAGACTTCATCAGGAATCTCATCATATAATTTAGAATCTTCTGGAATTACATGGGCAGCCAGAAAATTAGCAAGAGCCTGTCCTTTAACTGACTTCTGAGGAATATAATGCATATCATATTGAGTTAACAAGATTCTCCAATTAGCTAGTCTGGAGTTGAGAATACCAGGTTTCTTCATCATAATCCTGATGGGATTTACTCTGGAAATGACGTGAATCGTTTGACCGATAATATAATATCGCGTTTTCTGAACAGCAAACATTAATGCTAAGCATTCTTTCTCGATTGGAGAATAACGCAGTTCAGCACCTGTCATTGTACGACTGAGATAATAAATAGCCTGTTGATGGCCATCTTTATTTTTCTGGGCAAGTAATGCACCAAGAGAATGATCCATGGCTCGAACATATAGAAGGAATGGTATTCCCGAGATGGGAGGTACCAAAACTGGAGGGTTCATGAGATACTGTTTAATATCGTCAAATGCTTTTTGACATTCTTCGTTCCAAATGAAAGATACACCTTTCTTCAGAAGTTTGTTGAATGGTCTGCAGCGTCCTGATAAGTTGGAAATAAATCTCCTGATATAAGCAATTCTTCCTTGAAATCCTCGTAGCTCTTTTAAGGTGCGTGGAGGACGCATCTCTTGAATGGCTTTGATCTTCTTGGGATCCACGTGTATACCTTTAGCGGTAATGACGAAGCCGAGAAATTTACCACTAGAGACGCCCAGGAAGGACTTAGTAGGGTTCATTTTAAGTTGATGCTGACGCATTAAATCAAAGATAGTCTTCAAATCTTGGATATGATCCTCCTTTCGTCGACTTTTGACCGCAATATCATCAACATAGCATTCGACTATTTTCCGGAGATGTTCGCAGAATATAGTGCTCATTGCTCGCTGATATGTTGCTCCTGCATTCTTGAGACCAAACGGCATTACTGTATAATAGTATGTACCGATCGGCGTTCTAAAGGAAGTGTATTTTTCATCATCTGGAAACATATTGATCTGGTTGTATCCCGAATACCCATCCATGAATGACATTCGTTCGAAACCACATGTATTGTCGATCATGACATCTGTAATTGGAAGAGGAAACTCGTCTTTAGGACAAGCCGCATTGAGATCACGAAAGTCTATACAGACCCGAATCTTGCCAGTCTTTTTAAGGACAGGAACGATGTTAGCCACCCATTCAGGATGTTGTTCCTCTTGAATAAATCCAGAAGCCATAAGCTTGTTGACTTCAGCTTCAATTGCATCCATGATGTCTGGACGAAATCGTCGCTGTTGTTGTTTGACCGGTTTAGCATTTGGCATGATATTGAGTTTGTATATTGCAATCTTCGGATCTAGTCCCGGCATATCTTCGTAACTCCAGGCAAAGACATCGATATAATCACGAATAAGCTTGATCATTTCTTGCTTATCTGTTTCTGAAAGACTTTCACTGATGAATATTGGTTTAGGGGACCCTTCTTCACCAACATCAATTTGGATCAGTTTATCTTCAGTAGGAGGTTCCCTCTGCTCAAACCTGAATTCCTATTGATTATTTAATCTTTGAGCCCATTATTCCGATTCGGGTGATATTTCAAAATCATCCTCATCTTCATCATTTTCTTGCGGGCCATCAACAGAGACCATATTGATGGATAGAATAGAACGATGGAGATCGCCAATACTCGTGTCAGAATCCCAAGAGAGGGAATCAGAAGACTTAGATCGTTCGTCTTCATCGGATTTTGAATCTTCATGGACTATGTTGATAAAGGAAGTAGGAGCAATGTAACCTAAACCACATTTTGTCCTTCCGTATTTTAATGGAGGAATTCGAACAGGCATTCTTCTTCCTTTTCCATTATTGAGACTGGTTCTAAAGTCATAACCCATATTTTGATGATATTTTTGGATTGTTGACTGTAGCGACGCAGTTGTAATCTTCCAGTATCGTCGTTTGTGTCATCTTCTTCCAAGTTAGAAGGATTTTGGGATCCTTTATAAAAGAAGATTGGATTTTCTCCCTTCTTTCTAGCAGGGACCACGAAGTATGATTTTTGTATGGATTCCAATGATACGTCTGTATGAAGAGTTTGAACAATCCCTATAGTTAGTGACTCTAAGTTATCTAGCAATTGTAAATAACTTTGTACATGATTACAGACATCAATATACTGTAAATGAGATGCTTCATTAATATTAAATACTGTATTTACAACAGAAGGCTGAGCCTTATCAGACTTAGTCAAATTAATGACAAAAGGGGAAGAGGAAGAGCGATCAGAAATTTTGTTTCGATTAAGATCGATAACAAAAGGCTCAGAAGAGGTGAGCTCCCTTGAAGAAGATCGTGGATAAGTAGTACGTCCACTGACTGGAATGACTAGAGTATCTGGTCTAGCCTGAGAAGGTGGAGGGGGAGTGGTACGTCCACTGACAGGAATTATCAGTGAGCCTTATGGAGCTTGGGAAGACGGTACAGTAGTACGTCCACTAACAGGAATTATCAGTGAGCCTTGTGGAGCCTGGGCAGGTGATGAAGTAGTACGTCCATTGACAGGAATTATCAGTGAACCTTCTTCAGATGATTTAACAGACTGCGGAGGAGTGATACGCCCTTTTACAGGAATAACAAAAGTGCCAACTTTTGCTATCTTATCATCATTATCCATAGCTTGCAAAACTTTTGAGTATTCATCTTTGTACATGCAAGCGTCATTGAAGTAAGCTTCAACTCCTTTGAATGGATAGAGATCTGCAACCTCCTTTTGAACTTCTCCATTATCATCAACATATTTGAAGCACTGATGAAGAGTCGAAGGAACGACATTATGTTCATGCAAGAATGGTCTCCCCAACAGAGCATTGTATGAGCAACCATGATTGTCGATGATGTAAAAAGTAACTTTAGTGCGAAGATCGCCTATTTAAAATTTGAGGCGAATCTTGCCCAAAGGCTCACTTTTTCCTTGATTGAATCCCAAGATGGTAGTGATAGTGCTGGAAAGACTATGCACAGGTATCTTCAGTGCGTCTAGCATAGCTTTTGGCATAATACTGAGAGCAGATCCTGGATCAATCAGGAGACGATCAACCTTCATAGAATCAATATATCCTGTATGATATAAAGGACGGTCATGTCGATTATCCTCTAGCAGCATATCGTCCTGCGTAAAGGTAATGTTTGGAATAAATTCCAATACATTATGGCAATGAGAAACAGATTCTGTTTCCAACTTCTTGAGAAGAGTTAGGCAGGTTTCTGCTTGCAGCAGTGCTTCACTTAGAGTTTTTCGAGTCTCTTTAGAGAGGCGTAAGAGCTCGAAGATTGATAATTTAGCTGGGGTATTGGCTAGTTGAGCCAATATATCAAAATTATAAGGCTTTTCAAGTCCTGTAGGAGATGACTTCTTCAATGGTTTGTCGAAGCGGACTTGTTGTTTGCCTTTGTCAGCTATTGTTGGTTTAGAAGGAATTGTCTCAACAGGAACATTTAAAGGCTCTTCAGTAGAGACTGGTGTTGGAGCTGGAACCGGAGGGACATCAGAAGTTTCTTCAGTAATTTCAGCATAATCTTTCAGATATATTTTTCCTGACCGAGTTCCAGCATGAACTTCAACTTCAGATTCTGGTTCAGGGTCTATGGAAACCATGTTGCAATTCTTTATCTTGCTCTTGGTTCTTTTATGTTTGATGAGAGCTTCATTCCAGAAACCAAGGCCAATACGAGATTGATTATGCCTCATAGCGATGGCTAAAGGTGCTCGGAGTCCTTTGCCTGAGTTCAAACCAGGAGCAGTGGCTAGATCATAACCCATTTTTGCCATCAATTCACGAGATTGTGAACTGTATAGATGAAAAGCAGGCTTGTATCTATCTTCAAATTGAGGTACAGATTTTATCTCCGTAGGGAGTGAATTTTCTGCCGATATGAAAGTAGAGGTTAGATAAAAATTGGGTGTGAAACTAGAAGTCACATTGCATGATTTAGTCTTCCCGAGCTTCTTTTTAGATGAGGGAGTCTTCTGAGGAGAAGAGGAAGACGTCTCAAACTCCGTCATTAAATCTGGGTGAATCCACATGATCTCTCCCTTCTTAGTTGTGACAGGAACAAGCCCGTCATTCTGTGCTGGTGGGATGTTTACAACTTCGAGAGTTGCTTTGGGGATAGGAACAATCCCACTTTCTACCATTAAAGGAGGGAAGTCACCGAACTGCATTGAAATTACATTTGCTGTGACTGTCTTGTCTTTGGGTGTCAGTGTCACAGCTCCTGATTTAATCATCTCTTGGATCTTTCCTTTTAATACATAGCAAGACCGGATTGTATGACCCAACATTCTATGATATGGACAGTATTTTGGATGATCTGTCTTATTGGCTTCATCAGGCTTTTTAATTTCTGGCAATTGAATCTTATTACCATTGAGCAAGCATTCAAAGATACCCTGAACATCGTCATCGTCAAAAAAATATTCTTCCTTCGGCCGAGGAGGTCTCTGTTGTTGATTTGTTGGAGCTGGGATAGCTTGAGTAGTCTTTACCTCTTGACTACTGCTTTAGAGATTGACTTCAAGAGCTTCTTTTCCTTTGCGATTGTTGGGTCGAGTACTATTGCTAGCACTCTGATTTGATTCCTTGGGAGCCATTTGTACCCCCAGACCCTTGAAGGTCTCAGCACTGACCTCGGCAGCCTTGGCACTGACGATAAATGAAGGCCAATCTTGGAACTGAGTGGAACCTGTCCACATGCTGATAATTGGTAAGAGATTCGACTTGCAAGTGTCGATGGTAACAGCATCGGGAGTTCCGAGAGGCATTTTGAGGGCTTCTCTTCTGAATCTTTCAATGAAGTCCTCGGTGGTTTCATTATTTTTCTGTTTAATTCTTATGAGGGCTGACATCGTCATGTCATTGAGCCCTTCATAGAATCGTTCAAGAAACATTTGCTTGAAACCAGCAAATGAGGTAATGCACCCGTCAGGGAGACTTCTATACCATTCATAAGCCGTTCCTTTGAGACACCCAACAAACACCCGAGTAAGGAGGGCATCACTTGGTTGCAGTTGATCAGTCATTACTTCAAAGTGATTAATGAACTGACTTAGGGAGGTTGTCCCATCAAAGAAAGAGATGGTCGGAGGTTTGTATTTTGGTGGATACGATACCTGCTTCTATTCTATTAGGTAAGGTTGTTTGATACCTAACCTTTGCAAACCATCCTTCTGTTTAAATGCCTCAAATTGAGTTCGGAGATTTCTTAACTCTTCAGTAACAATTCCGGAGGATTGTGGAGTTGTAACTTGTTGAGTATAATTGGAAGGATGGACTGCAGCATATGTACCACCCCCAGCTCCAGACTGACTTGGAGTGGGTTGTACAGGAACATTAGATTGTACCTCCGGAATAGTAGAGGGTTCCGTGTTTGGAACAACAGGAGTATTTAATACAACTGGAGGGGCTGTATGTTGGACTTGCTGAGTTTGATGCTGAGCTTGCATAAGAGTGTGCATAGCATTCAACGTATCTGCCATAGCTCGCAACTGTTGTTCTAAGGAAAAAATCCTTTGTTCATGAGCTTCGGTGCTAGTTGAAGGTTCATGATTGCCCTCTGCCATGTAAGTGGTAATCATTCGAGGAATAGATGATGAAACAGTCTGTTCTGAATCATCACTGTGTGAATCAGTATCTTTCTCGGGCTATTTACGGGAGTCAATACTGGAAAGTTAGATTCTCCAAGGAAGTCTTCTGTGATCTCCAGATTACCACTTGGATGAGAAGAAGAAGAGGCTCTGGCCAAGGCTCCGGTCCTGGATCGGGTGCCGAGATAAATACCATCTTCAGAGTCTGATATAGCATCAGACCGTATGCTACCCCCAATATTTCTGGAGGTCATGTTGACAGAAGCATAAAGAGGTTCATTTTCATCCAACATTGGTTCATACTGAATCCGTTCGAAAATAGATTTTCTTTTTGGTGAACAACAACATTGAATTACAACTCGAGGTTGGAAGTTGCAACCATGCTTTTCATGGCAAATATGAGCAATATCATAGCCTGATGGAGTGTCAATTCTCCGTTTATTTTGCAAATACTCCCGGAGATCTGTAGGAACAGATTGGGAAGTACTTGAAGATAGTTTTTGTGTAGAAACTTGTCTTTTGTTCTTCTGTCTTCTCGGTTCTTGAGTGTATAAAGACCGATTAATTTGAGCCACATAATTTTTGGCATATTCTGCATCAGGGTCTAATATACTTGTCTCAGTGGAATCGAGACGATTCTGATTAAGCTTGTTACGAAGATCCGTAGGAGATCTGACTTTGATATCAGTCTTGGATACTTGTAACTTGCCTTTCTCAGATCGAAAAATTTGGAGAGAAGAAAGATGAGTATTATTCCGACTGGGAGTCGGTAATAATCCATCTTTGGAGGAATTAGCCAAAAGGCGTTTTCCTTTGTTTGATCTAGTAAGAGTACTAGTCAAATTAACTCCAGAGGTAAAGACCTTAGGAGTAGAGGAGTTGACTAAAGAGTCTTTCTCCTTGGTTGGCACAAGATGTGCAAGTTGAGGGGGAATCATTTGTATGTTCTGTGGAAGAGAACCCCCAGCTTGATTTTGAGAAACAGTCAAAGGACTGTATCTGTTAGCATACGCTGACATCAGTTTGGACTTCTGGTCATACGCTACCTTTTTATTAGCATACACTGGCTTTGGCTTAGCGTACGCTGCCTGATGTTGGCTTTTGTACGCTGCCTTTGCCGTACGCTGCCCTTTAAATGCCATACGCTCAGAGTCATCAATGGCTAAAGAGCCGACTGCTATCGTAAGAGTAAAGGGAGAAGGGACTTTGACATGTCCAGAGATGGTTTTTCTTGTACACGCTGACGTGGTTAAAGAACCAACTTTGTCAGCGTGACTAGGAGAAGCCACTGTTGCCGTGTTCAGAGAAGCCGAAGTGTACTTAGTTGAAGTTGAAGGCGTGTTCTTATCAACGTAAGAAGTGACAGAAACGTCTCGGGCTGTTGAAGAAGACTTAGGGACATAAACAGAGAGTCCCTTCTTCTTGGCAGCAGGATGAGCGGAGGAAGTAGTGCGGCCCTCCTTCGCCTTGAGCATTTCTTCATAAGCCGATTGGTCAAATTGTACAACCATCGTCTTCTTCGTCAAGCCGATCGACGAAGTATCGCATTGAGTTGTTGCTATCTCGTTGGAGGAGACAGCTTTCCCCAGCAGAGTCGCCAATTTGTTTTCCATAAATAAATTCACTTTATTTATTTTGTATCTGAGAAAATTACAACTGTAGAAATCTAATCTAGAAGACGATTACTTTATCCCTTGGACGATGCGATGAAGAAAACTTGAACTTCGAAGAACTTGGACAGCAACTGGGCAATCTCTCTGTTCTCTCTGAAATTGACTGTAGTGTCTGATAAAGATGAAGAAACTCTCTTTTATAGAGTTCAGGATAACTGTCCTTAAGCATACGCTCAGGTAGTTACTTGACGTGTGCATAACTGCAGGGACGCGTGGCAAATTCTGATGAAGACACATTAGCGTGCGGTTGAAAGTAGTAGAGCATATTCAGGAGAGATTGATGGCATGAATGCTACGTTGCATAACTTCTGAAGAAGTGGATAACTGAGTGCAGGACACGTGAGAATGTGTGTTAACTGCTCGTTGAAAATCATTCTGGATACAACTGCTGTGATACGCTGCCTTAGAAGAAGAATCATACGCTAGCTTTTGAAGGCACATGTCTTGCATACGCTGACTTGGACAGCGTAGAACCATATATAAAGCTGATACGCTCACATTATTGACAGGGAGTCGTATGGAAACTATACGCTCACTTGCCAAGGAGTCGTATGGAATCCATACGCTCACTTGGTTGGGAAGAAGTCGTATGAGATCCATACGCTCACTTAGTTGGAAGGAGTCGTATGAGATCCATACGCTCACTTGGTTGGCAAGGAGCCGTATGAGATCCATACGCTCACTTGGTTGGAAGGAGTCATTTGAGATCCATACGCTCACTTAATTTGGAAGGAGTCGTATGTTTGAATAAGTAGACACGTGGCATGTTTGAATAAGTAGACACGTGGCCATCATCAATCTTCTTTGATACGCCATATCTTCCAATAACTGACAAAATCTTCTCGAGCGTCGTGACTGCGGATATGATGGCTGACAGACTGTCAAAACTGACAGTAATGATGGCTTTTATATTTATGAGAGATGCTGAGCTGTCCTCGTAAAAGATAAAATCGACTCTTTGAAAACCTATACGACGGCTAGTCTTCATTGGACAGCTGTCTTTGCACGAAAGACGAAGTGTCAGATTCATCCTTTATTGAATATATGCTGTGCTGTCATCTCAGGAAATAATAAAATATTCACTGAGCGTACGGCCTTTGGATGAGCGTATGGCCTTGACTGAGCGTATGGCCTTGAGCGTATGACTTGGACTGAGCGTATGGCTTTGAGCGTATGACTTGGACTGAGTCTCATGTCAGCGTGTCATAATTTTCACACCCTACAAACCTTCCACTATGCATGACAATGCTGCATTCCAATCTGAGGAGGAGCCTTACGATACGGATGCCTCTACAGGCGCAGTTAGCCACCAGACTGGGGGTAGCAACCGCAATGAGTCTGAGAAAGACCTCTACCTTCCAGTCTATCTTTAGGACGATGAGGCTCGGACATCTGAGCGAGAGATCAAGGGATCTACTGTCCCTTCCATCCATCCACACACAAGGTTCGTATTTATGGCCGAGGGTGATGAGGCGGACAATAACGAAGCGCCTGACCAGCTGAAATGCATCAAAGCTCTCGAGATGAGCCTAGATACGTTAAATGCCACAATGAAGACTTTATCTTCTCTCATGCTGGAGATCATGGGGAATTTGGTACCCACTGCCTCCACACCTATGCCTGGTCCAGCAGCCAATGATGGATCTAGCAAACTGCCCGCCGTCCATCAGGAGGGACCATCGTGTCTACTCCATCGACTACAGGCACGACAATATCAACCGAGATACAGTAGGACATCAAGGAAGTGTATGCTCGCTACGATTCCAAAGAGAAGCAAGCAGCACTCCGGAAGATGGGAATTTAGCAGCCATATCCTGTCGAGTGGGACAACGTAGTTTATCCTTCCAAGTACAATCCGTAAATGCTCATGCCCTACGAGGGAAAGGAGTCTTCCCGACGATACTTGAGGTACTTTGCCTCAGTGATAGGGCACTTGCCGATGGACGATGCCCTCCTCACCAACATCTTCATAGGAGCTCTACTGGGGGTAGCCTATGAATGGTTCTGTAGCCTTCCTGACTAATATAATTCATCGTTCGAGGACCTGAAGAATCTATTCGTAGATCGATTCTATGAATGAGGAATGGACATAACAATCTCAAATCTCATAGAAGTCCTCCAGAGAGAGAAGGAGCCTGTCCGTGCATACATTGAGTGCTTCCGTCAGGCAGCCTTAAGGTTACCGCCTGGTATGCCCGAGCCTATGCTTATGGACTCATGCTGCAAGAACATGCTGCTTGCGATAAAATTATGGCACAGTGCTCCTTGCACAGAGTGGACGCCATTTATTACAGAGACAGATGTGGCACAAAGGAAAGTTCGGGATACGCGGCTCCTGGGACTGAACTTTCCTTCTCTCGAAGACAAGGGGAGACGTTCGTCTAGCAACAACCCGAAAGGCAGAAAAGACAAGCAAGTCATCACCGTCAACATCTCTAAAGGTTCGATAACCATGAACCCCAAGTCTACGGAAGCGTAGAAGCCAAGGGAGACTTACTCCTTCAACGACGAGGATATGCTAGAACTCTTCAATATGCTGACGAAGAGTAGCAAGCTGTCTCTCCCAACACCAAAGCGCCCCGACGAAGTGGGAAAGGTGGACAACCCTAAATACTACCATTATCATCAGTATGACCACTATTCGACACGAGATTGCTATATTTTGAAAGGACAGATTCAGCACCTCATCGATGCCAAAGTCATATCACTTGACTATAAAAAAAAGACTGTCACGACTGTTGGCCTATTGGTCTTGGTCAAACCTGATTTTAATAATTGATCAAACTCTGTCTCGATATTGCAAAATAATTCAGATATTTACTCAAGACGTTTTGGACACTGCTCAAGACCGAACCTATGTTTGCCATTCAAGACTGTATTTCCTTACACAATATAATTTTTATTTTTATCGAGTCTAGGAATACATTGTACACTAAGTCGTACTGGCAAATAGGCTATCCGAAATCAATTTTCAAAACTGACCTATCATTTTTAAAATGACCTATGTTTTGGAAAAATATCTGCTTTTACAAAAAGCTTCTGAAGGATTTTTAAAAAGCCAAAATCATTTTTCACAAAATAAACATGACCAAACTCTGACAGAACTCGACCAGAGTTCAGCCAGAGTTTGGCCAGAGTTCGGCAAAGGTGAACGTTATGTGAACGTTGGTTTTTGAACTTGGTCTCCCTTCAGTTGCGGTTTGTTACAAAGAGTTATGTCCAAATTCTGTCTTTGGAAAAACTATAAATATAGAGAAATTCTGATCATTTAAAAACACACTCATTCACTTTCATTTTCTCTCTTCTAAAGCTTACGTTTCTTCCAAAAAGTTTTCAAAATGCTTCCATTTTCAAATCCCAAGCCAGTTATAATTCTCTAGTCAATTTGTCGGTACGGTGCGGTCTAGAAGATTTCAGAGAAATTGTAATCAGAGGCTTGATTGAAGAAAGACTCTTCAAAACTGAAGTTGGTTGAGTTTTTCGTATCAAAGCTCGCATCTGTAGAAGTTGCAAGGACTTCGTATGAAAACTTGTGGAATTTTCCAATAGTGGATTCATCTGGAAGCTAGAGTTCTTCCGACTAGACTAGTCCTCACAAGAGAAAAACCAGTATAAATCTTTGTATTTATGTTTGCCTTCTGATCACTCTTTTCTTTACAGTTATTACTTTGTGATTATTATTATTTCCGTGATCTAACTGCTAACAAGTTTGAATTAGCAATATTTCGCTGCCTACTCTATTCACCTCCCCCTCTAGAGTATTCTGCTTTATGACTTCGTTCCTACAATTGGTATCAAAGCGGGTTATACAGGTAAAGCAAGGTAAAATTGTAGTTATATTCAGTTATTTTTAATTGTTATATAGATCACAACATTACACACGGCAACTGTGAAATTCACAAGTGAAGGCCAAGCCACAAACAGACCTCTATTATTTGATGGCACAAACTACACTTACTGGAAAACATGGATGAGTTTTTTTCTTAAAATCTCTTGATTTTGACTTATGGTCTATAGTTATTGATGGCTACAAAAAGCCTCCTCGTATTAATGTTGATGGAGTTTTAGTTGAAAAACCCCATGATAAATATACGGAGGATGAAAAAAAAGGCAAGTCTTGACGCACGTGCTATTAACGCTTTATTTTATGCTTTATACAGAACTGAATTCAACAGGGTGTCGACTTGCACAACATCAAATAAAGTATGAAAACTTCTCGAAGTAACCTACGAAGGAACAACACAAGTCAAGGAGTCAAAGATCAACAGACTTACTCAAGAGTACAAGGCGTTCAAAATGAAGCCAAGTTATCAGTCACTCAGATGTTTACGAGATTCTTGGATATTGTAAATCCTGTCTTCATTAGGCAAAGAATACAGTAAATATGAGAAGATTCGCAAACTTCTACGAGCTCTCACAAAGAACTGTATTCCAAAGGCTACAGCTATTA
This sequence comes from Iris pallida, assembly GCA_029216955.1. Lineage (NCBI taxonomy): Eukaryota > Viridiplantae > Streptophyta > Magnoliopsida > Asparagales > Iridaceae > Iris > Iris pallida. Next base: position 2,706,086 of record JANAVB010028197.1, read on the forward strand.
TTGAAGGAAATGACCTCTCAACAATGTCTCTGGAAACACTCATGGGTAAGCTACTCACTCACGAGTTAGAACTTCACGACTTTGAAGATGCTACACCAAAGGAGAAGTCAGAAAAGTCGATCGCTCTCAAGGCTCAATATAGAAGAACTGTCGAAGATGATTCTGACGACAACGACTCTGACTCTGAGGATCAAGCTCTTCTGGTAAGAAAATTCAAGAAGTTCATGAGATTCAACCAAAGAACAAAGATAGCAATAGCAACAACAACGAGGAAGATCCTATTTGCTACGGATGTAAGAAGAAAGGACATATAAAGAAAGATTGTCCAACAGCATCATCATCAACAAGAAAAAGCAGCAAATATAACAAAGACTACCTGAAGAGATCTACATCAAGAAATTACACCAATACAAGCATATGGCATGTAAGCGAAGCCAGCGATTCAGAAGACGAAAAATCAGATGACGCTGTAAATGTATGCTTGATGGCTTGCGATAAGGTAACCACTAATCCTCTGTTTGATCCTTATGATGATTTCACCTTTGAGCAATTAGGAGAGGCTTTCAGTGACCTGTTAAATGACTACAGGAAACTGAGTAGTAAATATGAAACCTCTAAGAAGGTACTCAATGAGTACAAAGATTAGATAGAAAGACTTACCGGCCAACTAGCTGATGTTAGAAATAGTGATACTTCTATTGAGTCTGGTGAGCTTTCATCTATTAATCTGTTGTTACACGAGACTATTAAGTTATCCGAAGAAAAAGACCAAACTATCATCCAGCTAAAGGAAGACCTATCTAAGGAGAGAAAGAATCTCTAGTGTGCACAAGTCAGAATGGAAACACTTACATCTAACTACATTAGATTATATGACACCTCCAAAAACTTGGAATTAGTTTAGAAAAATGGCCTGAAGTTGCTGCTTCCTATTCTAATACGTGCCAATTACCGAATCATCGGAACACACCCAAACCAAACACTGTCAGACCAAACCATACCAAACCTATGCCCAAGAAGACTAATAGGCATACATTTTTCTATACTAGAAAACCAAAACCTACCAATCATGCACCTCACACAACTTTCAACACTCAACATGTAAAATGTCATTATTGTGGCCTCATAGGTCATATATCCTCTGCATGTAGAATCAAAAACTTAGTAGATTTAAATGTTCAACAATGGATACCAAAAACTAATCTGTCAGGATCCTACAAGAAATGGGTACCAAAAGTTTCATCTGCAAATTATTTTGTAGGTGGAACGCCCTTCACATGCTAGAAGCAAATGGATCCTCGACAGCGGTTGCTCACGGCACATGACCGGTGATGCTTCATTATTTACAACACTGTCGAAGAAGAATGAAGAAGTATACGTCTCCTTCGGTAATAATTTAAGAGGGTACATAATCGGTATCGGTGACATTGGTAAGGCTTCCTATCCTGTGATTAAAGATGTCTGTCTAGTTACCAAGTTAAAACATAATCTGTTCAGCATAAGTCATTTAGCTGATCACGGTTATGGCATTAAATTCGTCAAAGACAAATGTACTGTAGTTGATAGTTAAACTGGTAGTACTATCTTTGAAGGTATTAGGGAAGACAACATTTATGTTTTCTATCTGTTAGAAGATGCTAACAAAGCAGGTAGAAGCTTGATGGCCAAGAGCATTGAGAGTCAACTATGGCATATGAGACTCGGTCATGCAAATATGGATACAATTTTAAAACTATCCATAAAGAAGTTGGTACGCGGCTTACCGGATATATCTGTCAAGAAGGATACGGTATGTAGCGAATGTGAAAAGAACATAGCTACCCGATTCACCTTTAAATCTAATAACGCTGTAAGTACCACTAGACCTCTACAATTATTATATATGGACTTATTTGGACCAAGTAAAATTTTTAGTCTAGGGGGTAAGTTATATGCATTTGTCATTGTAGATGATTTCTCTAGATACACATGGGTATATTTTCTTGCACGCAAGAACGACGCTTTGTCAGAATTTGTCACCTTTTGCAAGAAAGTACATAATGAAAAAGGTTTTATGATTACTCGCATTCGTAGTGATCATGGCGGCGAATTTGAGAATGTAGAGTTCAAGCAATTCTGTGACACATACGGTTATTTGCATAAATTTTCCTGCCCTATGACTCCACAACAAAATAGAGTTATGGAACGTAAGAACAGGACTCTATCTGAAATGGCTAGAGTAATATTGAACCAGTTTAGTCTACCTAGATACTTTTGGGCTGAAGCTGTCAAAACAGCGTGCTATATTCTCAATAGGGTTCTAATTCGACCTATATCGAAGAAGACTCCCTATGAACTATGGTTTGATAGAACACCCACTATTTCGTATTTCAAGATTTTTGGTTGTAAATGCTTTATTCTTAATACTAAAGACAATCTGAGTAAATTTGATAAAAAGGCTGATGAAGGTATATTTTTAGGTTATGCAGCAAAGAGCAAAGGGTACAGAGTCTTCAACAAGAGAACTATGATCATCGAAGAATCAATTAATGTCAAGTTTGATGAACTAAATTAACATTCAGACGATGACGACAATGAAGACGTGATTACACCAAGTACAGCTACTTTAAAACCTTCACACAAAGATACAAAACTTTCAAGCAAAGAAGCCGGAACCAACAATCCTGAGGTTACGCCAAAAGAGATGAGAAATTGAAGAAGCATGTAGTGATAATTTTTAGTTAGATGCTATACAAGAGTAATTAAACCAATTTAAACCAAATCAAGTTTGAAAACTTGTTCCCAAGCCCATTGATCATCTGGTCATTGGCACCTGTTGGGTATTCCGAAACAAACTGAACGAGAATGGTTTAGTGACTCGTAATAAGGCTCGACTCGTAGCTCAAGAATACAATCAAGAAGAAGGTATCGACTATGATGAGACTTATGCCCCAGTTGCAAGATTAGAATCCATTCATATGTTATGTGCATTTACATGTTTTTATAATTTCAAGTTATTTCAAATGGATGTTAAAAGCACATTTTTGAATGGTTTTATAAAAGAATAAGTTTATGTAGCTCAACCTCCAGGTTTTTCTGATTTAGAAAATCCTGATTATGTTTTCAAGTTGAAGAAAACCTTATACGGTTTAAAATAAGCCCCTCGTGCTTGGTACAATCGTCTAAGCTCTTTTCTACTTGATAACGGTTTTTAAAGGAAAAGGTTGACACTATACTGTTTATAAAATCTTTGAATAACAATATTTTTTTAATTCAAATCTATGTAGATGATATTATTTTTGGATCCACTGATGAATCTCTTTGTCAAGACTTTTCAAAGTGTATGCAGAATGAGTTTGAGATGAGCATGATGGGAGAGCCGAAATTCTTTCTCGGACTGCAAATCAAACAAACCAACAATGGGACGTTTATAAATCAAGCAAAGTACACAAAAGATCTATTAAAGAAGTTCGACCTGGAAGCAGTTAAACCACTTAGCACTCCAATGGCGACTTCAACCAAGCTTGATATTGATGAACAAGGCAAACCCGTCGACAAACGTAAGTGTCAAGGTATGGTCGGTAGCTTACTGAACTTAACTGCTAGTTGACCAGACATTATGTTTAGTGTTTGCTTGTGTGCACGTTTTCAAGCCAATCCTAAGGAATCACATCTGTGTGCAGTTAAGCGTATCTTCCGACACCTTAAAGGTACCTCTTCCATCGGCTTATGGTATCCCAAAACTACATCATTTGACCTAACCGATTATTCTGATGCTGATTTTGCCGGATACAAAGTAGATAAAAAAATACCAGTAGCACATGTCATTTCCTAGGAAAAGTCCTAGTCTCTTGGTTTAGCAAAAAGCAAAATTTTGTCGCATTATCAACAACCAAGGCTGAGTATATCGCCGCAGTACGTTGTTGTGCATAAATTTTATGGATGAAGCAAACTTTATAAGACTATGGATTGCATTACACACACATACCCATTTTCTGTGATAACACTAGTTCTATTAATTTGACTAAGCCGATATGTCACTCTCGTACTAAGCATATCGAGATTTGACATCATTTTCTTAGAGATCATCAACAAAATGGAGATATAGACCTTGCATATATAGACACACAGAATCAATTGGCTGACATATTCACAAAACCTCTAGTGAAAGATCGTTTCAATTATTTACGTCGAGAATTAGGAATTTTAGATGTCAATAATATTAATTAATTTTGTTTTATTTATTAATTTATTCAATATTCAATAACTATTTTCGAGACAAGCCTAAAAAGAGTCTGTCTGTCACCACGACTACGGTCGAAGCGAAGCGGTATTTAAGAGTTCCCCGATGAACCTCCGTTAGCTAGGACAGTACTCCTACAGCTAATCTGAAACAGATATTGAGTAAAGAATACTAATTTATAAAATAATATTAATTATATTATTTGAAATTTAAAATTATTAAACTTTGAATTAAATATTTGAAATGAGCTGATGAAAAGGATTTGGCCCACAATTTTTGTTTAAAAAACCAAGGAGAACCCTAGGCGAATTCGGCACGAGTTCGGTCCGAATTCGGCCAGAGTTCTGTTGATGCTGTATGCATTTTAAACAGAACCTTAGGCCACCTCCTCTTCATCACTTCCAAACTATTCTATCATCACCACATCAGCAGCCGAAGAATACCCCTAACCCTAGCTTTTCTCCACTCCATATCTTCCAATCTACGTGGAGATTTCCATCCAAATTTGGATTCATGCGGAGAATCGCGTCCTCTACAGCATACTTGATTCTCGGAAGGTATAATTCCTTCGCTCCTCCACTTTTAATTTTTTAGGGTTTCTAGTTTTGGGAAAGAATGCCTAGGAGATTCAATCCTTTCAAGAGGAAGAAGACCCATGCCAGTAAAGATGCATCGTCTTCTGATCCGAACATGGATTCTCTCTTTTCTTTGTTTCAATCGGATGATGGCATATCAGATGAGTTTTACTTCAAAACTCACGACTAAGCATTACTTTGATATGCCAATTTTTCTATGCGCACTATACGTACCGGCACTCCGATAAAGTGGACTGTATTTCCTGAATACCGTCCCTACTTTGAGGCATTAGGGTTACACCATCTTGCTACCCTACAATTTTCTATAGCTACTAATGCCATTAGATTGTTCTATTGTAACTTCATATTAGATACTTTTACAGCAAGAACTCGTGTTGGCGGGATAGATATCGAGTTCAATGATGCATTGCTAGCAGAAATCCTTGGTCTTCCAAACGAAGGTGCCATGCTCGATGACATCACTGACTTTGATTTTCCCGAAGATACGACTCTTGTTAGTTTCAAGAATGAGCTTTGTGCGCCTACACGTGCTCGTCCTAAAAAGTTCAAGGCCAATAACATAAACTTGTTTAACTACGAGTTACATTGCATCATCTATTCCACTCTAATTCCCAAATCCACTTCAAAAGATGATGTCACTGCACTAGAACTTTCTGTCCTATATCACATTCTTAAGGGGATTCCTTTTTCTGCCCCTAAGATTATCATTCAGATGATGGGTAGATGTCGCGGAAGAGACTGCAACCTTTCTTATGCGATGCTTATTCCACGCATCTTTCAGCGTTTTGATATAGACTTATCCACTTGTGCTCTGGACCCTGAGCGCAAGTTTCTCAAGCTTTCTCGTCGCAGCATTGCCACTGCTCCTCCACCTCCTGTACCTGCTCCTACTGTACCTGCTCCTTCTGTACCTGTTCCTCCTCAGCCTTACCCTATGACCTTTGAGGGTATTCATCAGCACCTATTGGATCTGCAGACGTTCTTTGTTGACACTTCCAGGGAACATGAGTTTCTTGACGTGACTCGGTTACAGGCTATTGCCAACTCATTTGTCGATCTTAAATTTGCACAGATGGGTCATTCTGCTAGCTTTCTTCCTAGAGACCCTTCTGTATCTGGTTACCGCATTGATGATGAGGCGGTCCACTCTCTGTTCCAGCCAGGGAACGCTTACGATTGGTATCGTACTTCTGGTGCTACTCCACACACCTCTGGAGCTGGCACATCTGGAGCTGGTCCATCTGGACATGCTGGCACTGCAGCTGATGACGATGATGATGAGGATGATTTTTGAGCTGTCATACTTTTGAGACTGATGATTTTGTCTTTTGTTTACTTGGAAATGCTCCGACATTTCAAGATAGTATCAGTATTCTTATTTATTTGGATATGATTTGTGACTTTTTGATGGACTTGTTATTTGCTTCAGTTTAGCATTTTATTCAGTTCAAATTTTATTATATCATTATCTTTTTATACTTCCATATAAACTGCCTGTGATAATTATTATCTGCTTATCTTATTTTTGTCTGTGATATTTATACCATGCTTGTGATAAAATTTTTATATATCCATTTTTTTGTGTCTTTCTTCACTGATTGTAACTTACGCATATATTGCGGAGGAGCTTTCTCTTTGTAATTATTTTGCTAAGTGACAATGGGGGAGAAATAAGATCTAACATCTTCATGGATACAGGTTATGAACAATGAACAATTTTTTTATATCTCGATACAATTTTGAGTTGATAAAGACCAAAGATGTTATATCGGTCAAGGTTTGTCAATTATCAAAATGGGGAAGATTGTTGGCCCATTGGTCATGGTCAAACCTGATTTTAATAATTGATCAAACTCTATCTCGATATTGCAAAGCAATTCAGATGTTTACTCAAGACGTTTTGGACACTGCTCAAGACCGAAGCTATGTTTTCCACTCAAGACTGTATTTTCTTACGCAATATAATTTTTATTTTTATTGAGTCTAGGAATACATTGTACACCAAGTCGTACTGGCAAATAGGCTATCCAAAATCGTTTTTCAAAACTGACCTATCATTTTTAAAATGATCTACGTTTTTGAAAAACATCTGCTTTTACAAAAAGCTTTTGGAGGATTTTCAAAAAGCCAAAATCATTTTTCACGAAATAAACCTGACCAAACCCTGACAGAACTCGGCCAGAGTTCGGCCAAGGTGAACGTTATGTGAACGTTGGTTTTTGAACTTGGTCTCCCTTCAGTTGCGGTTTGTTACAAAGAGTTCTGTCCGAATTTTGTCCAAATTCCGTCAGAGTTATGTCTTTGAAAAAACTATAAATAGAGAGGAATTCTGATCATTTAAAAAACACACTCATTCACTTTCATCTTCTCTCTTCTAAAGCTTACGTTTCTTTCAAAGAGTTTTTAAAAAGCTTTTATTTTTAAATCCTAAGTCAGTTACAATTCTCTAGTCAATTTGCCGGTACGGTACGGTCTAGAAGATTTCAGAGAAATTATAATCAGAGACTTGATTGAAGAAAGACTCTTCAAAATTGAAGCTGGTCGAGTTCTTTCTATCAAAGCTCGCGTCTGTAGAAGTTGCAAGGACTTCGTATAAAAACATGCGGGATTTTCTAATAGTGGATTCAACTGGAAGCTAGAGTTCTTCCGACAGGACTAGTCCTCACAAGAGGAAAACCAGTATAAATCTCTGTGTTTTCGTTTGTCTTCTGATCACTCTTTTCTTTACAGTTATTACTTGTGATTATTATTATTTTCATGATCTAACTGCTAACAAGTTTTAATTAGCAATATTTTGCTGCCTACTCTATTCACCTCCCCTCTAGAGTATTCTGCTTTACGACTTCGTTCCTACAACGACCAACATGGTTACTCTCCTGTTTAGAAGTTTCTCAACCACGAAGGCACAGGACGGGGTCATCCCATCCCGAGGGTGACAATGGAAGTAGTCAATCTTCCACCAATGCGGGTGTAACACCCCAGTTCCAAATACTTAGGACTAAGTACGTAGACATGCCAGCTGCATACATACGAAGTATATTCCAATATATAAAATCCTTATATGTATACATAAACTGTAAATGCAGTAAAACCAAGGCTAACTAATTTTATCCACAAAATAAAGGAATAAAAGATACCATATAATCAACTATGAAATGTCTTTATACAAGATATTGGACGGAGATAAATCCACTACCAACTATTTTAAAAGAGAAATAATACATAACAAAAGAAAGAGTTTGGCGAGCGAAGTGAAGACGATCAAAGTGCAATGATCCTCGAAGAAATAGAGACGATCACGGCCATGGCTAAAATACCTACGAAAGACAAGAGCACACACCTGGAGAGATAACCAGGTCCTCAGAGGAACGAAATAAGATATACAATATCATGCCATATAAACTGAATATAACTGCTCAATAATAGTAAGTAAGATCGTATCATAACATGGTCCAATACCTCACCATTTGTATTAGCGTACCATTCCCCAACCAAATAAGGACAGGAGATGGTACACTAACCCACGATGAAGTATCTTCCCAAGTCATGAATCTAATATGGTATCTGGACCCCAACAATGATCAATACCTTCTCATCGGAGTAGTAAGCCACACCTACAACCAAACAAGGACAAGATGTGGCAAACTAATCCGCGACAAGTTATTGTTCTATGCCACGGTCAGATATAAGTAACCAAACCAAGAGTACTCATACCTAACGAATAAGATAGTCTAACCAATCTAAGTGAATGCATTTTTTAAGAACACCCTCCAACGCATGGGCCCTGGATAAAATGGGTTCGGCATGGTCCCCCCTGGGGCACCAGAGTCCCAATCAATAAGAGCATAACGTTCCACAGAACGTTAGTGGTCGTTAGTGATCATGGGTCGTCAACCCGCATCTCCGGTGGAGCGTACGGTCACAAGCAAAATGTGTAAAGTAGCCCATACGCTAAGGATATGTCCTCCCCACCCAATGCCTATTATGTTGTATCCATAACACATATGAGCTTTATTATCCGCTAAGTCAAACTAAGCATGCAACCTCTATTAGCGGTTAATCCTATCGCACAGCTTATACGTACTGGTGGCCAGCCAATCACGCATGTCCGAGTTCTATATGTGACTCTCAACAACGTGGTATAAATGTGTCAAGGCCTATGAATGCAACACACAAAGGGTGGTCCCTTAGATCTAAGTTCAATGTATAAGAAAATAGTACATAACAGAAAATAGAACTAAATAGTAAAAATTCTATCTACTTATGCCATATATCACAGTTTATTTTGTAGAAAATAAATAATAAAAAATACATGAATATGAGCTAAAGTAAAATAATCAGCTAATGGCAAGGTATCTTGCCTGGTATTGACGCCTGGGTGCTGTGATAATCAAGGTGGCACGAACTGCAACTTCAGTGTTACAACGACTCAAAGGGGCCTCTGACAAGAGCATAGGCTGTTCCATCGTGTCCAGGACGGTCAGATTTAGTTAGGGTCGATCGAAGGAAGTACGAATTTGAGGAGGAAATAGAAATAATGGACTTAGCCATGAACATAAGGAATATTAAAGGTATTTGGATAAATAATATATCATGATTTTTTGAAGACTATTTATAATCTTTGAAAACTATACTTTATTATTCTCGAAATATTTTATAAATAGTAAAATCATTGCAAGTCGAAATCTATGGTTTACTTAATAAAAATATTTTATATAAGTACTTGAAAATATTTTTTTATTAATCGAAATAGTTTTTGGGATAGAGAGTTGAAAATATATAAAAAAAAAGTGACTAGAGTACTCTAAGTTGTAGAAGAATGGGTTTGAAAGCAAACTAGAAATTTATTTAGAGTTTAAAACTACTACTTTTGCCAATTTTTTTTTGATAAATATATTTATCTATTAATAAATAAAAATAATATAAATACAATATAAATACTATGCTAAAAGTGATACTAATAAATAAAAATTTTATATGTAATTGGAAGGTTCGTACTGCTGGAAGCAACAATTTTAATAATACTAATAATAAATTGTAATAATAATAAAAAATAATAAAAAGGAAACCAACAATACTAATATAATGAAATAACAAATCATTTGAAACTAGCAATGCACAGTTGTGCATTTGTTTACTGGACCTCTCTTTTGAGTAGCAACAAAGGCTACCAATCGAGTCAACCCAACAAAAAATGGAACTAAAATAGTTGTCTCTTCTCTAGGAAGAGGAAAGAGAAAATAAAAATATCAATGAAGAAGGAGGAGAGGAATAGAGAGCTGGGGAGAGGGGAGTCAGGAGCAGAGGAGTTCAGCATGGGGAGGGGAGCGCCGGACGAGTGGCGAGAGAAGAGAGGGTGAAGGAGCGGAAGAGGGTGGTCGGGGCGCTCACCCTCAGGTCGTACGGATGGGGCGGAGCGCGACCACCGCAGCACGTGCGGAGGAGGCGGACGTGCGCGGATCTAGAGGGTGCTGATCGCATACGTAGGCGCGGGGCCCAGGCAGGCAGCGATCGACGGCAACAACGGCTCCGACGGGTAAGTGGGGTGATGGTTGTGTCTTAGTTTGTTGGCGGGCGACTCGGTGTGGCACCGGCGACTAAGTCGCCGGGTCTTGGGTAAAGGTGGCGGTGGTGATGGTTTAATTTTGGTTTTGGGTTATTTGTTGGTGGTAGGGTCGGCCGGAGTCTATGGGGATAGTAGTTGCTGTCGATGGTGGTGGCTGTAGGGGAATGGTGGGGCGATGGTGGCATTGGCCGGGGTGACAAGTGGTTGGGGTTTATAGCTTCCCTTCTCGAATTTTTTCTTAAAATATTTTTTTTATTTATTTGATTTAAATGGTGATTTTTAGATTTTTAGAATTAATTATTTAGTTAATTATTACGGTACATGACATTAGCCATGATGGAGTTTTTGAGTACAGGACGGTTAGGAATTATGGCACGGATAGTGCAGTAGCGTGCTTTGACTAGTGTTTAGCCATGGTAGGGGAATGTCGAGCCATAGTGACGTCCTAACTAGGAAAACCAGGATAAGTTGCGAGTTAATCCCTATAAATGATTTAATTAGTCATTTATTAATATCTTGACTTTTAGAAAATTCGGTTATATCAAACTAGTCCGAACCAAGTCCAAAGTCCATGAGGTGTTGCAGTGTGACCAAAGATGTCAGTGTAGACGCATATTGTATTGGTATTTTACCTTGGTAATTTTGGAGACAATTCTAGGAACAATTGCTATATATATATAATATATTATATGTGCTTATTATTAGAAATAATATTTTATTTAATAATATAGTAAATATTTCTCCTTAACAAATATGTTAGATTTTATGGAAATTATCTAGGTTATATATAAATATAGAAGTGTATTTATGGTATATGGAAATTAGGCTTTTATTTATATATAAAATATCAATGTATTTTATTTGTGAATTTTCGGTATATAATATTAATGAATCGGATTTCAAATATCGATTATACGTAATATTTTTATTCGTGTTTGTATTTATGGTATATAGGTATATATATCATTATATATATAAATTACATTATTATAGCTTGTATTAATAAGAATATATATATATATATATATATATATATATATATATATATATATATATATATATATATATATATATACACTAATATATGATATATAATTATGTATTGGAATTATTAATATATAATATTATAAATGTGTACGTGTACGTATATAAAAATATATAGATTATATATATATGTGAATGTGTATATATAAATACATGTAGTTGTATATATACATATATGTGTATATATATATATATATATATATATATATATATATATATATATATTTTTTTTTTTTATGTAGTAGTATATACATATATTTTATATATATATATATATATATATATATATATATATATATATATATATATACATAAAAAAAAAAAAAAAATATATATATATATATATATATACATATATATATATATATATATATATATATATATATATATATTTATATATATATATATATATATATATATATATATATGTATATATATATATATATATTTTATATATATATATATATATATTAAATATATATATATATATATATATATATATATATATATATATATATATATATATAGATATTATTTTGCTATATATATAATAAAAAGAAAGAGAAATGGAAATAAGAAAAGAAAAAGGAAAAGAAAAAGCTTTTAGCAGCTGTGGACCCAAGTCCACAGCAGTATCAATCCAATCCCGAGCCCAACTGAATCCAAGTAAATCCCAGTCAATCCAAGCTAGCCCGACTAGGCCCCAGGCCCATCAGTCGAGCAGAACCCAAAGCGGGCCCGACCCTTTTCCTCTCGGGTTCCAGCAGACTGAGATTCCCATATATGCATATATGCATATATACGAAGCCATCGAGAGAAAAACGAGAAACAAACCCTAAGCACCTTCACACCCCTGCCTTATCAACCAACCCGCGCACGTGCCAGCCCGCCGTGGGCGGCCGTCGGCCGGCGACGGAGTGGCTGGAGGCCGGACACGCACGCGCGTGCATAAGAAAGGATTAACAGCAGCAACAGCGTTTTGCGAGCCCCTCACTTCGCAGGTGAAGTTCTCCTCCCACGCATAATCATTTTGTGATCTGTAAGGTGTTTTAGAAAGCCTACTAGACCCTCGTCAAACCCCTTCGATGAATTTTATTCTAGGATAGTAGAAACCCTAGAAAATCGACACGAAGTCGGCATAAAACTACTGTCGTATTGACAGATTTGGGTTGGCATATACCCCTGTTTGAAGGCCGTTCCCAATCAATCTATTAAGAATTTTAGGAATCAATTTGAAGAGCCTTTTAGACAACCCATACGAGATTGAAACCCCATTTTTACTTTCAGTTATAACTGTTTAAACAGCAAGATAATTATTTGTGAAAATCAAGAAAAATATGAAAACCAGTTTTCAAAAAAACTTGAAAAAGCATCCACGCGACGTGCGTCCCGCCATTATAGGCGACGTGGTCGCGCACCGTAAGTATCGAAAGGTGCGTGACAGCTTCGTGGTCGTGTGGGCTTTGGTGGAATTCAAATTGGTCGCGTGTGTGCGACGAATTTGACGCGTATCCGTCGAAATTCACCGTATCGTGCACTTTGTAAATTCTCCAATTACTTTATGTACGCTCTTCAGATCGAGGCGAAACTTACGCCAATAGGACCGTATCATTTTTCTGGTCCTGTATGCCAAGTTTGGTCCAATTCTGAGACAGTTGAATCGTACGTTATTTTGCGGGCCCCACGGTTCCACTCAACGGACGATTTTGTGCACGGCCCACCGAAATCCAACTTTGGACAGACGGTTGAGTTCGTATCGGAAAACTGGATCTGTTGACATATAGTTTGACGACTTTAGAGACCGTTGACCCTGGCATACTTTTCGGTACAAAGCGGGTCCAACGGCGGATATCGTTTTTGCCCGAAATTACCGTTTTGCCCCTATGTCCAGAATTGGACTTAAGGACTGACAATCCTAGCTAATTTGACTATTCTGAGAATGTTGGTAACGTTTATTTCAGCTTTCGGAGACAGTTGTGATGACTTGGACCTTCTGACTTGTGATTGGCGATACATTGTTGGTTCTTCGTGCAACCCCAGGCAAGTATACATTGCCAACTTGTACAGTATAATTTATATGCATGTTCATTATCTCGATGTGGTTCTTTTCCTTACATTCGTGATTGCTTGATTCCATGTGTAGTACACTCATCCCGTTATGGTTTTACTTTATATGTTTCTAGTTTCTTGTTCCTTTTCTGTTATGATATTTTTCTACCTGTTATACTGTGTTAGTCTCATACGTGTTGCTTGATAGAGTCGTCTAGTCCTACACCATGATTTTCTCAACTTGATTATAACTTGACTTGACTTGACATGACTTGAGTGGGACTTGACTTTGACATTCTATAGATTATGAGTACTTATCTTGACTATGGTCTATAGGATTTTATACTAGGATTGGCTGCTGTCTTGGTTGCGAGTACTTGCCTTGACTGCGATTGAGACATTATAGATTGAAAGTACTTGCCTTGACTGCAGTTTATAGCCAGCCATTTCTAGTATGGCATGCTAGTGTCTTAGGATCCTCGTGTTTAGATCTTGTGTCTTGGTTCATTTTGTCTCGTTGGATATCCTTGATTGTTTTATGCTTCTTTTTACTGTTACATGTTGGCTTGTATATTATGTATCTTGCTAGTCCTCTGAGGACCTGATGATCTCTTCAGGTTTAGCGATTGCATGGAGTTAGCTAGTAGTTCTGGATGACAGATGTGATGATACGTTTGCAGGATTCAGGTATCATTATTGTATTTATTATCCTCTCGTGCTTTATATTCAGTATCATGTTATATCCTGCTTATTTTATGGACTCATATTATTCTTGGAGTCTAATCGAACAACATGCTAATGGGCTGCAGACCATGATCCGTACTTGTTCATTCTTATTTATATTATTTCCTGTGGATTGAGATATAGTTTAGATTCGACATGATACCCATGACCCTGACAGCTTTTACGTACTCGAGTCGGACTGGAGTCCGCTCGATACGTAGCTGGCTTGCTCACGAGCTCGCATCCAAAAACCGGGTGTGGGTCGTGACAAGTTTTTGTGGTGGCCCATGCAGGTCAGAGCATATCGTATCGGTGACGTAACTGTACTGATACGAGCCTGCGACTATGACTAAACCTTAGATATCTCAATCCACTCTGCCTTGAAAATTCTTCTAGAAATTCTCTACGTCCTTGAAAACTCCATATTTGCTCTCGAATTATACTTCCTTGCTTCCTGTGCCATTGATTCTCGTCCCTTTTATTTCGGGGTGACGAATGATCATGCTGTCTAGGATTCATTAGAAATTCTTAAATTATAGTATAATATTGCTTGACTATTGAATGTTTGGTTGTTTATATATATGGGGGATTAAAGATACCATATGTCCTAGATATTTTTGGCAGAATTATTAAGCCACTAGTTAGAAGATTATAGAGTTTTAGTGACCGCAACTTTGAGGGAGTAGCGTGACCAAAGGTGGGTAGAAGTCCTCAAGTATTCGGAGTTATGAAATGACTAGAGAAGCCATAAATATTTTTGAGAAATTAAATTTGAGGAGATTAAGGGAATACTAAACTTTAATCTTTAAGCCATAGTTATGAATTAGAATTTCGAGGACGAAATTATTTTTAAGGTGGGTAGATTTGCAGCTTCCCTTCCCGAATTTTTTTTAAAATATTTTTTTATTTATTTGATTTAAATGGTGATTTTTAGATTTTTAGAATTAATTATTTAGTTAATTATTACGGTAGATGACATTAGCCATGATGGAGTTTTTGAGTACAAGACGGTTAGAAATTATGGCACGAATAGTGCAGTAGCGTGCTTTGACTATTGTTTAGCCATGGTAGGGGAATGTCGAGCCATAGTGACGTCCTAACTAGAAAAACCAGGATAAGTTGCAAGTTAATCCCTATAAATGATTTAATTAGTCATTTATTAATATCTTGACTTTTAGAAAATTCGGTTATATCAAACTAGTCCGAACCAAGCCCAAAGTCCATGAGATGTTGCAGTGTGACCAAAGACGTCAGTGTAGACGCATATTGTATTGGTATTTTACCTTGGTAATTTTGGAGACAATTCTAGGAACAATTGCTATATATATATAATATATTATATGTGCTTGTTATTAGAAATAATATTTTATTTAATAATATAGTAAATATTTCTCCTTAACAAATATGTTGGATTTTATGGAAATTATCTAGGTTATATATAAATATAGAATTGTATTTATGGTATATGAAAATTAGGCTTTTATTTATATATAAAATATCAATGTATTTTATTTGTGAATTTTTGGTATATAATATTAATGAATCGGATTTCAAATATCGATTATACGTAATATTTTTATTCGTGTTTGTATTTATGGTATATAGGTATATATCATTATATATATAAATTACATTATTGTAGCTTGTATTAATAAGAATATATATATATATATATATATATATATATATATATATATATATATATATTAAAAAAAAAAATATATATATATATATATATATATATAAAATATATATATATATATATATATATATATATATACACTAATATATGATATATAATTGTGTATTGGAATTAATAATATATAATATTATAAATGTGTACGTGTACGTATATAAAAATATATAGATTATATATATATATGTGAATGTGTATATATAAATACATGTAGTAGTATATATACATATGTGTATATATATATATATATATATATATATATATATATATATATATATATATATTATTTTGCTATATATATAATAAAAAGAAAGAGAAATGGAAATAAGAAAAGAAAAAGGAAAAGAAAAAGCTTTTAGCAGCTGTGGACCCAAGTCCACAGCAGTATCAATCCAATCCCGAGCCCAACTGAATCCAAGTAAATCCCAGCCAATCCAAGCTAGCCCGACCAGGCCCCAGGCCTATCAGTCGAGCAGAACCCAAAGCGGGCCCGACCTTTTTCCTCTCGGGTTCCAGCAGACTGAGATTCCCATATATGCATATATGCATATATAAGAAGCCATCGAGAGAAAAACGAGAAACAAACCCTAAGCACCTTCACACAACAGCCTTGGCGACCAACCCGCGCACGCGCCAGCCCGCCGTGGGCGGCCGTCGGCCGACGACGGAGTTGCTGGAGGCCGGACACGCGCGTGCGTGCATACGGAAGGATTAACAGCAGCAGCAGCGTTTTGCGAGCCCCTCACTTCGCAGGTGAAGTTCTCCTCCCACGCACAATCATTTTGTGATCTGTAAAGTGTTTTAGAAAGCCTACTAGAACCTCGTCAAACCCCTTCAGATGAATTTTATTCTAGGATAGTAGAAACCCCAGAAAATCGACACGAAGTCGGCATAAAACCACTGTCGTATTGACAGATTTGGGTTGGCATATACCCCTGTTTGAAGGCCGTTCCCGATCAATCTATTAAGAATTTTAGGAATCAATTTGAAGAGCCTTTTAGACAACCCATACGAGATTGAAACCCCATTTGTACTTTCAGTTATAACTATTTAAACAGCAAGATAATTATTTGTGAAAATCAAGAAAATATGAAAACCAATTTTCAAAAAAACTTGAAAAACCATCCACGCGACGTGCGTCCCGCCATTCCGGGCGACGTGGTCGCGCACCGTAAGTATCGAAAGGTGCGTAACAGCTTCGTGGTCGTGTGGGCTTTGGCGTAATTCAAATTGGTCGCGTGTGTGCGACGAATTTGACGCGTATCCGTCAAAATTTACCGTATCGTGCACTTTGTAAATTCTCCAATTACTTTGTGTACGCTCGTCAGATAGAGACGAAACTTGCGCCAATAGGACCATATCGTTTTTCTGGTCCTGTATGCCAAGTTTGGTCCAATTCTGAGACAGTTGAATCGCACGTCGTTTTGCGGGCCCCACGGTCCCACTCAATGGGCAATTTTGTGCACGGCCCTCTGGAATCCAACTTTGAACATACGGTTGAGTTCATATCAGAAAACTGAATCTGTTGACATTTAGTTTGATGACTTTAGAGACCGTTGACCCTGGCACGCTTTTCGGTGCAAAGCGGGTCCAACGGCGGATATCATTTTTGCCCGAAATTATCGTTTTGCCCCTGTATCCAGAATTGGACTTAAGGACAGGCAATCCTAGCTAATTTGACTATTCTGAGAATGTTGGTAACGTTTATTTCAGCTTTCGAGACAGTTGTGATGACTTGGACCTTCTGACTTGTGATTGGCGATACATTATTGGTTCTTCGTGCAACCCCAGGCAAGTATACCTTGCCACCTTGTACAGTATAATTTATATGCATGTTCATCATCTCGATGTAGTTCTTTTCCTTACATTCATGATTGCTTGATTCTATGTGTAGTACACTCATCCTGTTATGGTTTTACTTTACATGTTTCTAGTTTCTTGTTCTTTTTCTGTTATGATATTTTTCTTCCTGTTACACTGTGTTAGTCTCATACGTGTTGCTTGATAGAGTCGTCTAGTCCCACACCACAATTTTCTTAACTTGATTATAACTTGACTTGACTTGACATGACTTGAGTGGGACTTGACTTTGACATTCTATAGATTATGAGTACTTCCCTTGACTATGGTCTATAGGATTTTATACTAGGATTGGCTACTGTCTTGGTTGCGAGTACTTGCCTTGACTGCGATTGAGACATTATAGATTGTGAGTACTTGCCTTGACTGCAGTTTATAGCCAGCCATTTCTAGTATGGCATGCTAGTGTCTTAGGATCCTCGTGTTTAGATCTTGTGTCTTGGTTCATTTTGTCTCGTTGGATATCCTTGATTGTTTCTTGCTTCTTTTTACTGTTACATGTTGGCTTGTATATTATGTATCTTGCTAGTCCTCTGAGGACCTGATGATCTCTTCAGGTTTAGCGATTGCATGGAGTTAGCTAGTAGTTCTGGATGGCAGATGTGATGATACATTTACGGGATTCAAGTATCATTATTGTATTTATTATCCTCTCGTGCTTTATATTCAGTACCATGTTATATCCTGCTTATTTTATGGACTCATATTATTCTTGGAGTCTAATCGAACAACATGCTAATGGGCTGCAGACCATGACCCATACTTGTTCATTCTTATTTATATTATTTCCGATGGATTGAGATATAGTTTAGATTAGACATGATACCCATGACCCTGACAGCTTATACGTACTCGAGTCGGGCTGGAGTCCGCTCGATACGTAGCTGGCTTGCTCACGAGCTCGCGTCCAAAAACCTGGTGCAGGTCGTGACAGGGTTGTAGTGGCCGGGGGTTGCCGTGAAGTCGACAGAGTGATGGTAATGAGGGCGAAGGTGGAGGCGGCAATTGTTCTGGGGGTTCTGTCGGAGCGACACACTAGGGTGGTGGTGGATGGTGATGGGTGTTCGGTGGCCGTGTCGGTGTTGTGGCTGCGATAAGGAGGTGGTTCTGTTGGAGTGTGGAGGGTGGCGATTGGCGGTAGGAGTTTGCTGGAGTGGCTGGTAGTTAGGTGTGGGTCTTTGGCTGGGGACGAAAATCGGCTATCAAAATGTATTGGGGTGATGTCGGTTGCGGGTGGTCTGGCCTGGTTGGCCGGGGTTAGGTTTTGGAAGGGGATGGATCAGGGAATAGGCTAGGGTTTTTTCTATTTGGTTGTACGTGTCGGGGTTGTCGACACGGACGAATATTGTATATTGTAAAATATAGAATAAGATTGCGGACATCGACACAATGTACGACACTCGTAGGGGAGGAAAATTTTGTGGAATTGAAATCGTGGAGAACTCAATGGGAAGCTTCCCTATTTATATGGTGGAGAATTACGATCAGATATGGGATAAGACTAATTTAAAGCTCGCTTTGATAAATCACTATTAATTTAAATTAATTAAAACCAATCGAATTTAATCAAATACAAATTTATATGTATCTATAAGTTCAAAATAATTTGAGAATAAATTCAATAAATCAAATCTTAATTTAATTATCATTAAATACAATTTTTAAAATATCTTTATAATAAATAATATTAATATTTAATTTTGAAAATCATAAAAATATTTTAATAATAATAGGAACTTTGAAATATCGTTTCCATAAATTAAGTTAAATACTCATAATTTTTTTTGAAAATTGTATCTCACAAAATCATTGTTTTTCCTAAATTACTATTATATAAATTAAAATAAAATATCATTTTGGAAGAAAAATATCGACGGACGTTTTTTTTCTAAGAATATGTACCTCGCACATATTCGCACTCGACGAGCAATACAAAAATAAATCCATACCAATAAAAATAAAAAATTGAAGTAAAAATTTAGGAAGTTCACAACGGGACAACGCTAAAGGGCTCATCCCCTTCTCCACGCAGCAACGCGAGGTCAGGTGGGTCCACCCTGACCTGACTCCCAACATGATGGCACCTACAACCCCTTCTGTCAAAGGGAAAAAGGTCAGGACATGTCGCATGTGTTTGCCATAAAAATGTGATAAGGTTTTATTGATATAAAACTTTGGTATTTCAATTACAAACATATACGATGTAGGACTTAGACGTAGCCTTAGGTGTACACTTTTGTTTTTATCTGAGAACTGTATCGGTGGAGTGAGGGGTAATAGGTTGACTTCGTTGACGATCTGACGACGATCTTGGATTCTCTAAAGGTCTAGGCTGCTCTGGATGTCGGAGCATTTGGAGGAGAAGTAGACGTTACACGTCTCTTCTCGTCTCTGTTGGTAGATATGCTGATCTATCTGTCTGTGTTTGTGTGGATGAAGGAATGATCCTTCTATTTATAGGCAGCAGACTGTTCTACTCATGCGCACATATGTAGGATATGCCTGTACGTGGGAATGCTACGTGGCTGATGCTGTGAGGTGCATGGACGATGCGCCCTGAGTTGAAGCTGAATATTATTTGAATTGTACTGTTGGGCTGCACTGGAGCTGACACGTAGCAGTTGCGAAGATTCGACCGTTGCTGAGATCTTGGGTGGTTAGCACCCATTCATAGGCATAACTGAGTCAAATGACATGTGGCACGTGTTCATGGCTCAATGATCTCGGATTTGGTGGAGGGTGATCTGTCAGGATGCGCCCAGGATCTGGCGCTTGGGGAGACTTGGTCTATGACTTTCAGAAGTCACAGACAAGTCTGGGCACATGGCTTCTGAGGTACATGCAGAGCTTCGAGTGCATGGTTGTGAAAGCACATGCAGAGACTTGGATTCTATCTTTTGGGATCAGGATTAAGTCGAGAGCGCATGGCTTTTGAGACGCATGTAAATTGTTGAGCACATGGCTGTGGAGGCGCAAGTAGGGACTTAACTTCTGTCTTTTGGAATCAGGAGTATGTCAGGAGCGCGTGGCTTCTGAGGCGCATGCAAATTGCTGGATGCATGGCTGTGGAGGAACATGTAAGTGATCAGTCGGCCACGTGGCAAAGCACAGCTGTAGCCGACAAAAGCAAGTAATGATGATGCTGACATCTGTGGCTCTTCATTTTCTGCAAAAAGCTGCTAACCGTTCAGTCTTCGGGGAACGTTGTGCCGACTCTGTCACATAGCATTAAATGCTTGATGGGTAATGAGTTGAAGTGGGTGCATCAGTTTGTGCCCCTCTAGGCGCATGGGTCTATGTCCCATTGGGCGCATCGGTACGAAGCGCATGGTGCTGAAGGTGCATCTGTCGCATGGCGGATCCTTATTGGCCCGTCTGTTGAGTTCTTCGAGGCGTTAATGGCTATTTTGACTTGGTTGAATACGAAGAGGCAGATTTATCATCATAAATACAAATTTATTATACAGAATATAAGGAGACTGCCACTTGGCACATGGACGAAGGTTGCCCCGGCCTATAAATAGCTTTGTGAAGAGTTTTGTTTCATATTTTACTTAGCTTTCCTTCTTGAAGATGAACTCGATCAGTCCTCCGCCTTGGCGAGTTGACGATGAACTCCTTCCAAAGACGAAGATGTGCCGAGTTGGTATTTTCACCATCGGTCCTGTTTTCGTACAAGCCTGTGAAAGTGCCTGTTGCATCCAAATATCGAGATCGTTGTGTCCCAACACAGGCTGAAGGTACCTGTTGCATCCAAAGATCGGGACGGTCGTGCCCCAATTTTTGTTATGCTGGAAGAGCCGTAGGTCAGGTCTATCATGCCCCAATTTTTTTAGGCTAGAAGAGCCACTCCTCCTGCTAGAGTGCCCGCATACTGAAGAGGAAGCGATTTGCTCTGACTATGCACGGGGATGCGCCTACACTGAGATGCTGGAATGATGCGCCGGACAAGTGATGTGCCTGGCTGTAGCTGTTAGGATTTTCTATCTTTTTGTAAAAGAATTCTCCTTTGTAAAAGAGTTTTAGACATATAATAGACTTTTATATGGAATGAAAGCCCAGTTTTTATGTCTCTTTGCTATTTTCTGCTATACTAAGTGTTCTACTGCGTTTCCTGGTTTAACGCCCAAGAACCAGAATACTGGAGAGCGGGGTCGTACATAGCCAGCTACGTATATTAAAGTGCAACCCACCTCGCTATACGGTCACGGCTGTCTAGATACATGAGGGTTTAACTACAAGCCATTAGTCTCCTATGGTGATGAACAAGCCTATTGTCTCAATCTCAAGCAAGCAATAATAGTTACAAGATGTCAGAGCACAAAATATACAATAGTAAGGCATCCCATACATTACATATTCGGATGATCATGAAGCTAGTCGTACAAAATATCAAGACTAGCAAGAGTTTCAGTCATACATGATCAACCCTAGGATTTGCCAATCATGTTACAGCCCGTAGGCAGATAGTAAATAAAGGTGCAATCGAGCTAACACGTGCTCGCCTGCTAAACGCCTCAAAAGAATAATTTTACAATAGAGTGGGAAAGCCAAAAATAAACCCACTCGTTGCCAGGGTTACGCCTGGTGGTCACCATCTGGCTGGAAAGTCGGTAGATCCTCTGGAGCTGCTCCGGTATCTGGCCATACAAAACTAGCTGGGTCAGACCCCAGAAAGAGCAAGTGCCACAAAGGAGGCTTCACTTAGGAACTAAAACAAGCATATCATAAATGAATATTAAAGATAATTATAAAGATACTTATAATAACAGGGATAACAAGAATAAATTGAGTACGAGGAAGCCATTCAAGTAACCAGACATCAACCCTTAAACCAAACAAGGACCGGGGTTGCAACCCTTCACCTAAATAGAAACTCGTCTCAAATACTTGTTGGATAATAAGACAATAAACGAAAAGAGGACACAGAACTACTCCGGGAACCAGGTTACAACCCTTAAACCAAACAAAGACCGGTATTGTAACCCTTCGCATGAACAGAAATGGACCCCTGATATTTATTGTTAAGGCCATCATAAGTAATCATGCTATTGTGGTAAGGTAAAACATGACGGGCATGGCATGTGGCGCAATAAGGCAATAAACGAAGAGAGGACACAGAACTGCTCCAGGAGCCAGGTTACAACACTTAAACCAAACAAGGACCGGGGTTGTAATACTTCGCCTGAATAGAACTGGACTCCTGATCTTTATTGTTAAGGCCAGCATAAGTAATCATGTCATGTCACAATCTTGTACATGATCACGACAAGACTAAGCTGGGCTAAACTCTATCCAATCAATCACGGCCAAGCAACGAGTACGGCTTGATACCTTAACTAACTAGGGTTATCACAGGCCTAGTTATTAGCAAATGCAATGAGATTATTCCAACAGCCACAAGTCCTGCAGACCATCCAGGTTATCCAGGTCGAATGTCCGTTCATGAAAGGTGCAACACATGACTGTGTGCTGGAAGTGTGCCCTACTAGTCGGTAGGCTACAAGTCCACTTAGTACGCCCAGATAACGGGATTGCTTGTAGCTGGAAAATCTCTCCATAACTACTAGAATTTTTAGTTATTAGCCTTAGTTAATTTCAGTAGGTACCCCTGACCGTGGTATTCAGGGATCCATATCCTAGACATGATGCAAGACAATACTGGTTTATTTGTACAAACAAAATCGTCCACGGTGTCCAGGTTATTCATACATGTTATGTCGGGCTAGCTATCTTAACAGCATATCGGGATATATCATGTCAAGTTTACTTGTCAATAGTGCGCCACGGCAGGCCACTATCGTGTTCAGGAATTATGTGCAAAATCTACATAGTACAAGCCTTCATAGAGAGTCAGGAAATATGAGCATAAAAGTAGCCTTAAATATAATAATATAAAAAAAGAGGACTATGGCAGGAGCCAGGCAGCTAAAGGAGATAAGCTCATGCGGCAGAGAGCATACTCGCTTATGCGGCTGGGGACTGCGCGCTCATGCGGCTGGAAGAGGGCAGGCGCATGAGGCTCAGCGAGGATGAGCTTATACCGTCGTGGGGGAGCAATGTCATGCGACTTAGGAAAAAAGGGGCGCATACGGCTGGAAGAACACAGGCACATGCGGCTGAAGGCAACAAGTTCATACGGCTGGTAAGAGTGCGCGCTCATACGGCTCGAAGAATCACTTGTATATGCGGTTAGAGGGTCACATGGCGTATGCGGCTGAGGAATAAGGGGGTTTATGCGGCTCAGGGAATAAAGCCTCATGCGTCAGCGGGGAAACGAGTATATACGGCAATGGAAAGAACCAGTTCACGCGACTATGTTCAAGTGGAGTCCTATACGGCTGAACAAGGGACGGGTCTTATGCGGCCAATCATATGCGGCAATGGACTATTGAGTTCATGCGGCAGCATTGTCATGCGGCTGGAAGACTTGCCGCATGAAGGTCCACCCGGTCAAGTACTGCCATGTGGCTGGAAGACTGTTCTTCTTCTCCACTGGCCCGAGAAGAAGAGCCATGAAGTCCATGGCTCAAAGCTTTATAAATCCTCCATCCGAGGTCAGAATTCAGACTTCCATAGGTCAAAATGGGGCAGAATAAAATTCCCTACCACGTGGAACCATCCAAACTTGGAAATAACAATGTTAAGTAGATCAAAACCTAGAAATCCAAAAATACAAGAAACTTAGATCTACACAAATTGAACTATGGAAATTAGAAATGCTAAGTATTAAAGTATGTTAGAATCTCGTGAGGAAGTGAATGGAACAATAAAAACGTAGTTCCTCCATGAAGCAAGTTGCACTTGCCTAAGCTCTCTCCCTGGTAGGTGGAAGAGTAATGGTGAGGAAGAAGAAGTAATTGAAGAAGAAGTAAATAAAGAGAGAGAAGGAGTGGGCGGCTATAAAAGAGAAGTGTGGGGGTAGGTGGGGGTTTTCCTTTGGTTTATGAGGAACCCAAAAGCAAACCAAGCCAAGCCGAACCAAACCAAGGTAAACCAACAATGAATTGCCCAATATACCATACAAGAAAACTTGCAATACGAGTCAAGATATACACACGTATTCCAAAATACGTTATACGAACCACGGTCGTTACAACTCTACCCTCCTTAAAAGAATTTCATCCTCGGAATTTAATCAAGATGCTAGAGAAGCAAGGATAAGCCATACTAATCACAGGAAAGCTATAACAAGGCAATCAATCAATCATTCATTCAAGCAAGGAATTGAGAGCACAAGGCATAAGGAGGACATTATACCTTGCGAGTCAAATAAGTTGAGATATTATGATCGGATATCATCCTCACGCTCCCACGTCGACTTATCCAAAGAGTGATGACCCCAAGCAACACGGACTAAACTAATAGTCTTGTTCTTGAGTATCTTCTCTCTCCAGTCCAATATAGACACGGGCCTCTCCTCATACGAAAGGTTGGTACCAACAACGAATTCCGAATGATCCAGGATGTGGTTTGGGTTCGGGATATACCGTCGTAGTTGGGATACATGGAACACGTCATGTACCTCAAGTAACGATGGCGGAAGAGCGAGACGATAGGATACATCTCCTACTCGCTCCGGAATGTCGAACGGTCCTATATACCTAGGACTAGGCTTTCTTCGTATGCCGAAATAAATGACGCCACGGTTAGACAAATTCTGTAGGAATACATGTTCGCCGACAGAAAACTCAAGGGGGCGCCGATGAGAATCGGCCCAATGGAGCTGGCGATCTTGGGTAACTCGAAGATGATCTCGGACTGTTCTGACCACCTCAACAGTCCGAGCAATCATGTCTCGATCGAGCATCTGTCTCTCTCCAACATCATCCCATGCTAGCGGGGATCGGCACTTCCTACCATACAGTGCCTCGAACGGTGCCATCTGGATACTAGCCTGGAAACTACTGTTATACGAGAACTCCACTAGGTACAGGTGATCTTCCCACGAACCATCGAAGTCGAGCGTACAAGATCTTAACATATCTTCCAAGGTTCGTATGGTACTCTCTGACTGACCATCTGTCTGCGGGTGATAAGCAGAGCTGAACTGGAGGTGAGTTTCCAAACTCTTCTGCAGGCTACGCCAAATGTACGACGTAAATCTTGAATCTCTGTCCGAAGTGATACTGACTGGTACTCCATAAAGTTTGACGATCTGCCTGAGGTGCATCTCTGCTAGCTGAGCCATCGAATGACCAACTCTAAACGGAAGAAAGTGAGCAACCTTCGTGAGCCTGTCTATAATAACCCAAATAGCATCTCTACCGGCTGGGGACCTAGGTAATCCTGTCACAAAATCCATGGTTATACGCTCCCACTTCCATTCTGGAATTGGCAAGGGCTGAAGAAGTCCAGCTGGCCTCTGATGTTCAGCTTTAACTTGTTGGCAAACCAAACATCGAGAGACAAACGGGCTATCTTCCTCTTCATTCCATTCCACTAGAAGTGTTGACGAATATCACGATACATCTTCGTACCACCGGGATGAACGAAATACTGAGAACTGTGAGCCTCTGGCATGATCTCCTGTTTGATATCTCCACTGGGTACACAAAGACGCTTCCCATGTCGAAGTGTAACATCCTCATGGATGCATAACTCTGGTCTTCGTCCTGCCTCATATTTTGCTCTAAGCCGCTGAAGCTTAGAATCTGCTGACTACGCCATCCGAATCCTCTCGACTATAGTGGACTGAACTTGCATAATGGCCATCAATGTCACACTGGTAGGAAGGACAACTTCAATACCCATCTTCTGAAGATCTGTTAATAACTCAGGTTGTGCTGTTAGAAAATAAACTCTGGCTCTCCTGCTCAATGCGTCTGCTACTACATTGGCCTTCCCAGGATGATACTGCAAGTTGACATCATAATCCACAAGTAGCTCTAGCCATCTTCTCTGACGCATGTTAAGATCCTTCTGGGTAAAACATACTTCAAGCTCTTGTGGTCGATAAAAATATCTATCCTATCTCCGTATAAGTAGTGCCTCCACAATTTAAGTACAAACACTACTTCTGCCAGCTCCAAGTCATGGGTAGGATAATTCCTCTCATGATCACGAAGCTGATATGACGCATAAGCTATTACTTTCTCATGCAGCATCAGAACACATCCTAAACCTCTGCTTGAAGCAGCACAATAAACTGAGAATCTCCCGATCCCATATGGAAGCGTGAGAATAGAAGCCGTCATCAAGCCTTGCTTCAACTTCTCAAAAGAATCCTGGTACTCTGCTGTCCAAGCAAACTGCACTTCCTTGCGGGTCAACTGGGTCAATGGCGCTGAAATCTGAGCAAATTCTGAAACAAATCGGCGGTAGTAGCCGGCCAAGCCAAGAAAACTACGGACTTCTGCAACTGTGCTGGATACTGGCCACGTCTCGATGGCTACGATTTTTTGGAGATCCACTTCTACTCCTTCTCTCGTGATGATATGACCCCAATATGAAATACGATCGAGCTAAAACTCGCATTTACTGAACTTGGCATACAACTGGTGCTCTCTGAGAATCTGGAGGACAACCCTGAAATGCTGCTCATGCTCCGCCTCACTCTTGCTGTAGACCAGGATGTCGTCTAGGAACACAATCACAAAAAGATCCAAATAAGGCATGAAGATACGATTCATGAGGTCCATGAATACGGCCGACGTATTGGTTGCTCCAAATGGCATCACAAGGAACTCCTAATGCCCATATCTAGACCTGAAAGCTATCTTCGGGATGTCCTACTCTCTGACTCTGATCTGATGGTATCCTGACCACAAGTTGATCTTCGAGAATACTGCTGTCCCCTTAAGTTGATCAAACAAGTCATCTATCCTCGGAAGAGAATATCTATTCTTGATTGTCCCTGAGTTCAAGGTACGATAATCTACACATAATCTGGACGTACCATCCTTCTTTTTTACAAGAAGCATCGGGACTCCCCAAGACGATCCACTAGCACGAATGAATCACTTGGTCCTGAGTTCTTCAATTATCTTGTACAATATCTCTAACTTCGATGGCGCCATCCTGTAGACTCTCTCCGACACTGGGGCTGTCCTCGGGATCAAGTCGATAGTAAACTCGATCTCTCGCTCCGCGGCATACGTGGAAGCTCTTCTGGGAAAATATCTGGAAACTCTTCAACTATCCGGGGTAACTGTACTGCTGCTACTGCCATCCGCAATACTATAGGAGAAGGTTCAACTTCGCCTCGAAAAAAGAAAAACTCTGGCTCGCCTGGAATGCTAAAAACAACCCTGCCAATATGCAGTCTATCCTAGCATACTGGTCTCTCAACCAATCCATCCCAAAGATCACATCATAATCGGCCATCGGGAATTCTATCAATCTAGCAAAAAATTCTCTACCTCTAACTACGATCCGACACGAGGAGAACACTCTATATACTCCCACAAGTCCGTTACCAGTAACTATATTGAGCCTTACTGATAATGACTCGGGCTCCAGTCCTATCCGTGTCGCAAATCGTGCAGACATAAAGGAATGCGATGCACCAGTCAAATAATACTGAAGCTGGAAAGGTGTTGACGAGAATAGTACCTGCCACCACCTCACCTGGTGCTAATCCTTCCTCTCCCATGGTCAAAGCCAGCACTTGACCATATCCTCTGGGTGCGGGTCCCCTCTCCTGAAAACCTCTCTGCCTGCTCTGGATCAGGGCTTGGGCTTGGACATACTGCTACGATCTCTGCTGCTGGAATGCCTGGGCCTGCGTCGACAAGGGCCTCGGGAATAGGTACTGCTGCTGCAGCTGCTGGGCTGGTGCTGGTCCTCTAACTGAAGGATTAGAGAAGGCTAATAAAGATGAACTCCCCCTATTCGGGTAGTTCCCAACCCTGTGGTCCGGGACACCACAAACCAAGCACAAACCCTGTGCTCTACGACACTCTGATACCACATGCCCTGGCTTTCCACAGTGTGAACATCCCACTATGGAAGAGTGCTTCTGCTGCTGAGGGTACGTCGGGGTTGAATGTTGAACCGACGTCAATGAGGTCGCCCGCCCTGGAGCTCTATTGGTCAAAGCCCTAGCTGCCGGGGCTGGTGCCGAAGACTGATTCATCTGGCCGTGGGATCGCTTCCGACCTCCGGTCCTATCTATGATCCTCTGGGAGGTATACTCATGCCTCCTGGCTTCTCTCAATACTGCATCAAAAGTCTGATGGTCAAACTACTCCACTGCCAATAAAATCTCGAGGTGAAGTCCCTGCTGGAACCGCTGGGCTCTATCGAAATCGGTCGCTACCAAGGTGGAAGCAAACCGACTAAGTCTCGAAAACTCGACCATATATCCATCGACCGTCCTGTCCATCTGCTTCAGATTGGTGAATCTCGTCTGTAGATCATACCAAGCTACAGCATCAAAATACTTGGTCTGGAATCTCATACGGAATACTGCCCAGGCAATAGGTGCCACTAATCCAACAACCTGCGCCGCCCACCAGCTGCGTGCAAGATCCAATAACTGCAGGTGCACCACGGCCACCTTCTCATCTTCTGGAGTCCTGCTTGCTTCTAAAATCACCTCTGTATCCTGAAGCCATGCATCTGCGGCGATAACATCTTCGCTACCATCGAAGAAGGGAGGGTTCAAGCGCTTAAAGCTGTTGGCCGTGCTGTTACCCTGATGACCTCCTCTGGTCAGAGCATTTGCCACTGTCTGGTGTAAGGCATCTCCTCGACGATCCTGAAAAGCTAATAATGACCTGATGAGACCCACCAAAGTGCCATTACCAGGCTCTGCAGGCTGGAAGGGCTGAACTGGTGGCTCTCCTTCAGTAGGCATGACTCTGGAGGATACTCCTAAATACTGGGCTTGATCTCCGGGTTGCTGCTGGTCCCCGGAAGGTGCTCCGCCTGGCTGATCGGTAGGACCAGGAACAATACCGCTGAAGAAGATGACATAGGGAACAATAAGGAAGGACCAGGACAGATCAACGATACAAGCATGTGATCATGTCAAGATTTTTGGGGATTTTAGGAGATACGAGCAGAGATCAAGGGCGAGTACTGATTGAGACATCTATTCGGTAAACCATCACATATCTTGATTTGCAAGACCTGCTTGGGCCACCACTTAAACCATGTAACACCCCAGAACCAGAATACTGGAGAGCGGGGCCGTACATAGCCAGCTACGTATATTGAAGTGCAACCCACCTCGCTATATGGTCACGGCTGTCTAGATACATGAGGGTTTAACTACAAGCCATTAGTCTCCTATGGTCATGAACAAGCCTATTGTCTCAATCTCAAGCAAACAATAATAGTTACAAGATGTCAGAGTACAAAATATACAATAGTAAGGTGTCCCATACATTACATATTCGGATGATCATAAAGCTAGTCATACAAAATGTCAAGACTAGCAAAAGTTTCAGTCATACATGATCAATGCTAGGATTTGCCAATCATGTTATAGCCCATAGGCAGACAGTAAATAAAGGTGCAATCGAGCTAATACGTGCTCGCCGGTAAAACGCCTCAAAAGAATAATTTTATAATAGAGTGGGAGAGCCAAAAATAAATTCACTCGTTGCTAAGGTTACGCCTGGTGGTCACCCTCTGGCTGGAAAGTCGGTAGATCCTCTGGAGTTGCTCCGGTATCTGGCCATACAAAACCAGCTGGGTCAGACCCCAGAAAGAGCAAGTACCATAAAGGAGGCTTAACTTAGGAACTAAAACCAGCATTTCATAAATGAATATTAAAGATAATTATAAAGATACTGACAATAACAGGGATAATAATAATAAATTGAGTACGAGGAAGCCATTCAAGTAACCAGACTGCAAACCTTAAACCAAACAAGGACCGGGGTTGCAGTCCTTCACCTAAATAGAAATTCGTCTCAAATACTTGTTGGATAATAAGACAATAAACGAGGAGAGGACACAGAACTACTCCGGAAGACAGGTTACAACCCTTAAACAAAACAAGAAACGAGGTTATAACCCTTTGCCTGAACAGAATTGGACCCCTGATCTTTATTGTTAAGGCCAGCATAAGTAATCATGCTATTGAGATAAGGTAAAACATGATGGGCATGGCATGGGGCGCAATACGGCGATAAACGAAGAGAGGACACAGAACTGCTCTGGGAGCTAGGTTACAACCCTTAAACCAAACAAGGACCGGGGTTGTAACCCTTCGCCTGAATAGAACTGGACTCCTGATCTTTATTGTTAAGGCCAACATAAGAAATCATGTCATATCATAATCTTGTACAGGATCAGGACAAGACTAAGCTGGGCTAAACTCCATCCAATCAATCACGGCCAAGCAACGAGTACGGCTTGATACTTTAACTAACTAGGGTTATCACAGGCCTAGTTATTAGCAAATGCAATGAGATTTTCCAACAACCAAAAGCCCTGCAGACCATCCAGGTTATCCAGGTCGAATGTCCGTTCATGAAGGGTGCAACACATGACTGTGTGCTGGAATTATGTCCTACTCGTCGGTAGGCTACAAGTCCACTCAGTGCGTCCAGATAACGGGATTACTTGTAGCTAGGAAATCTCTCTATGACTACTGGAATTTCTAGTTATTAGCCTTAGTCAATTTCAGTAGGTACTCCTGACCGTGGTATTCAGTGATCCCTATCTTAGACATGATGCAAGACAATACTGGTTTATTTGTGTAAATACAATCGTCCACGGTGTCCAGGTTATTCATACATGTTATGTCAGGCTAGCTGTCTTAACAGCATATCGGGATATATTATGTTAGGTTTACTTGTCAATAGTGCACCACGGCGGGCCACTGTCGTGTTCATGGATTATGTGCAAAATCTACATAGTACAAGCCTTCATAGAGAGTCAGGAAACATGAGCATAAAAGTAGCCTTAAATATAATATAATAAAAGAGGACTATGGTAGGAGCCAGGCAGCTAAAGGAGATAAGCTCATGCGGCAGAGAGCATGCGCGCTTATGCGGCAGGGGACTGCACGCTCATACGGCTGGAAGAGGGCAGGAGCATGCGGTTTAGGGAGAATGAGCTTATGCGGCCGCGGGGGAGCAATGTCATGCGGCTCTGGGAGGAAAGGGACGCATGCGGTTGGAAGAACACAGGTGCATGCGGCTGAAGGCAACAAGTTCATTCGGCTGACAAGAGTGCGCGCTCATGCCGCTCAGGGAATCACTTGTATATGCGGCTAAAGGGTCCCATGGCCTATGCGGCTGAGGAATAAGGGGGGTTTATGTGGCTCAAGGAATAAAGCCTCATGCGGCAGCGGGGAAACGAGTATATACGGCAATGGAAAGAACCAGTTCATGTGGCTATGTTCAAGTGGAGTCCTATGCGGCTGAGCAAGGGACAGGTCTTATGCAGCCAATCATGTACGGCAATGGACTATTGAGTTCATGCGGCAGCATTGTCATGCGACTAGAAGACTTATCGCATGAAGGTCCATGCGATCAAGTACTGCCATGCGACTGGAAGACTGTTCTTCTTCTCCACTGGTCTGAGAAGAAGAGCCATGAAGTCCATGGCTCAAAGCTTCATAAATCCTCCATTCGAGGTCTGAATCCAGACTTCCATAGGTCAAAATGGGGCAGAATGAAATTTCCTACAACATAGAACCATCCAAACTTGAAAATAATAATGTTAAGTGGATCAAAACCCAAAAATCCAAAAATATAAGAAACTTAGATCTACACAAATTAAACCATGGAAATTAGAAATGCTAAGTATTAAAGTATGTTAGAATCTCGTGAGGAAGAGAATGAAACAATAAAAATATAGTTCCTTCATGAAGCAAGCTGTACTTGTCTAAGCTCTCTTCCTGGTAGGTAGAAGAGTAATGGTGAGGAAGAAGAAGTAATTTAAGAAGAAGTAAATGAAGAGAGAGAAGGAGTGGGCGCCTATAAAGGAGAAGTATGGGGGTAGGTGAGGGTTTTCCTTTGGTTTATGAGGAACCCAAAAGAAAACCAAGCCAAGCCGAACCAAACCAAGGTAAACCAAGCAATGAATTGTCCAATATACCATACAAGGAAACTTGCAATACGAGTCAAGATACGTACACGTATTCTAAAATACGTAATACAAACCACGGTCATTACACCTGCTGTATGTCAATTTGGGTGCATGAGAGTTAGGGCACACAGTTTTTGGCCTAAGATGCGCCTGAAATTCTATGCTTCTATAAGACCCCCTTCAAAGTTTAACTTTCTGCCAAGTTTTGGAATGCTTTGAACAAGAAGCATAGGTAGTCATTGTTCTGGGCACGTGTCCTCGTCTGGGCACATAGATCTTCTGGGCGCATGACCGCTCCGTGTACTGCTTTAGAGGCGCATGCTCTTCTTGTTTTTAATGCAAGAAGATAATGCCTCGAAGTTTGAAAGATTAATGATAACCTTTTTAAAGATATGCATCCGTCAGTTTTATGAGACTTGAATAGTTTTGATGACATTAGCCTTTATCGGTTCACGTGCGTGGCTCATGCCTATAAATAGGCATCTATGAGGGAGAGAGAGTCTTCTACTTCTTCTCCTTCTTCCTCTAGAGTCTTTCAAAAACCCTAGCTTATTTAGAGAGATGGCTCCTAAGACTCCCCGCGATGGTGCTTGCCGAGGAAGGGGCAAGGACAAGGAGCCCGTAAAGGCCGACGTGGAGGACATCCCCATCGTCGCAGCGACGCTCGCCGATGTTCGGCCGGCGGTGATCGGTAGGTGATCCTCTGCCTTGGTGTTTTCACTTTGCAATACTGTTGGGGCGCATAGGTGTGATTGAAATAAGTCGCATCCCCATTGACACGCCTAGGCTTCCCATTGCTGACGTGCACGGATTTTGTCCTTATGATGCGCCAAAGCTCCTTCTGCTGACACGCATGGACCTTGGTCCTCATAATGCACCGAAGCTCCATTTGCTGACTTGTATGGACTTAGGTCCTAATGATATGCTGAATCTTCCTCTGCTGACGCGCATGGACTTAGGTCTTGATGATGTGCCGAAGCTTCCTCTGCTGACGCGCATGGACTTAGGTCCTGATGATGCATCGGAGCTTCTCTTACTGACGCGCATGGACTTAAGTCCAGATGATTCGCCAAAACTTCTCTTCAAATGCACCTGGGCCTCGGTCCTGTGTGTGCACCTTTGATGAGATTCTATCTATGCACATAGTTTTCGACCCAGTTGATGTGCCAGATTGTTGATACGCCTCAGATGCTTGTTCGAGCTTCTAAGTCTTTTGCTTACTTTTGAATGGCTTTAGTCTTTTTGGCTGACAAATTTGTCTTATTTTATGACAATGTCGATGTCTATACCTTGTTAAATGAAGTCCTTTTCGACCCTGCTCTCTGCCAAATGGGTTTAGACTTTAATGAAGAAGTCGTCTACCGTGCGAAGGCTGCCATTATGTTGGACCAGCCTCCAGAGGGAATGACGCAGATCTGAGATCAACATTTTACTTATCTCCAACACAAGATAGAGAGTGGCAAACTCAAATCTGTTGAATCTGATAATGTGTCCTTATTGAAATCCGAGTTTTTGTTCGTTGAACGTTTGACTTCAACCGAAGCGAGGGTGTTGAAGGTCAAAGAAGACTGGTTCTTCAAGGCGAGAGATGTGAACTTGTACATCCAGCAAGTGCAACATTAATTGCCCTTGACGGCTTTTTATAGTCTTGCTTCCAAGAGGAGGATGAAGTGGGAGCTCACTCCATCTCAGAGAGGGGCAATGGCAGGAATCATCCAGATCAACACCACCTCCAATCAGGAAGATACCTTAGCTGCTTCGCGAGCTGGAACCTCTTATCATTTATGAACTCTGCGTCCTGGGAGTATATATAGTGATGTTCCTCCTAACACTTTCGTCTTTAGTGCCTCGACCTTTGTCAACCGTATGCTGGGGGCCAAGATCTTGTACCCAAAAAGGGAATTTTGGGTCGAGGGATGGTGCCATTATGTGCAAAAGTGGGATGATTTGACACTCTGGGTTCTGTCAAAATTTAAGACTGAACTCAGGAAAATTGGTCTGACTGCTGCTCTCCGTGCTACTCAGACGGGCATAGATATAAACCGGCCTATGTTCTTTGCTCTCCTGGAGATATACAACATTTATACTGGTACCTTCTTCACTCGTGGGGGAGTTAGGCTTGGCACTACATGAGATGTATGAGGTCTTGAAGCTTCTTTGGGGGTCTGAGCCCTATGAGGAGTACTTTCCTATGAATGAGGAGCCCCTGGCCTTGGAAGAGAAAAATTCTGAGATGATGGTAGTCTTCAAAGATATGGCGAGCCATCATTACTTAGCCCAGCAGAGAGAAAAAGGTAAAGCGCAGCCTCATGTGACTGCTTGGAGGGATCATGTCTTCAAATAAGACATGATGGACCCTTCGAAGGTTTGATTTCTTACTCCTCAGGGGCTTACCCATGCAGAGGTGCTTGCTGAGATGACTAGACTCAGCGAACGAAATCCTTATGAAAATGAGAACCAGGAGCCATCCGACCACATCTATAGCTGCTTCTGGCATTATCTTCATAGAATATCTCCAAAGGCAGTGCTGGCGGCCTATCTAATGATATGGCTTCGAGACCATGTATTTGCTGGTGGATCTGGCTCCATGGAGAGGGTGGCCAAAAATATCATCGTGCTGGCCGTGAAGCTGGACTTTGGTCATCCTTTGGCCTTTCTTCCGCTATGGTGTGCAACCTGAAG
Source organism: Iris pallida (assembly GCA_029216955.1). Classification (NCBI taxonomy): domain Eukaryota; kingdom Viridiplantae; phylum Streptophyta; class Magnoliopsida; order Asparagales; family Iridaceae; genus Iris; species Iris pallida. The sequence continues at coordinate 2,741,515 of JANAVB010028197.1, forward strand.
TGGGGTCTGAGGGAATTTATAGATAATGTGGTTCACGAGATAGGTTAAAAGGGCAATTTCCCTCGTGCAGAGATGCTTTTTTATTATCTGATGGGATGGTTGACCTTGCACCATCCAAATACAATGACCCCTGGCCCGGAAGAGGAGCATGTGGCTGGTGACGCTTTTATCCGCCGCTACTACAGAAGAAAGTGGCTGCATACGGGCTTTCCAGTTTGTAGGAGAGTTCTGTCCTACCTCCAAGGGTGGGAGATCACCAAGGTTGGCCCAGTTTTCCTGGGTTTTGAAGTAGATGAAGAGCTGTAGGACTCTGGCGAGGATGCGATCATTTTGCCAATGTAGGGGTTCCGTTGGCTGCAGAGCATTCGGCCTTCCCACCTAGTGTATCGGAACAAGAATCGTTGTTTCTTAGAACCGTACTTGCCGAGTCATTTTGCCCGCCAGTTTGCCTACACCCAGTTGATGTTGAGAAACCCTGGTAATTGCTTGGGGTTTGTTGGAAGTTTGTTAGATGGGGCCCGGGGTTGGCAATATTACAATGTCGGGTGTACCAGAGTGCGTTTTACGCTGTCGGTTCTGTAAAACCCCTAAATTTTAAGGATTTTATTTCATTTGTTTTACAGTATACTTTTTTTACTTTTTAAATTTTTTCTAGATTTTGTTAATTATCTTGGTAGTCAGATAAAAGCTACAATATGTATATACACAGACGAACTTGTAGCAAATTTATCTACTAAATGTATCAAAAAGGTATTTTTATTTTGTTGAAATTTAAGGAAATTTTATTCTAATTTTATATGGTTTGATTAGCTATTAAAAATTTGTTGTATTTAATAAATGAATTATTTGCTAATATTAATATTAGCAAGAAATGCTACAATATAGATAGCTATTAGGTTTAAATGCTCAAATTATTTATCAAAATATTTTAGAAATATTCTTATAAAATTTATAAGATTTTATATGAATTATTTAAATTTAATTCAGTGTTTATATATATATATATATATATATACACTTAAATGGAAAAAAATAATCAATATCTCGCGAGATCCTGAAGGATCTCGCGAGACAGCCAACAAAGTCAAAACCCGCAAGGAACCAAGCCCAACCCCCGACCCTTCATAAGCAGCAGAACAACGAATCAGAAACCTAAAACCCTAACCCTAGTCGTCCAAACCAACCCTCGACCATCTCCATGCGAACCCAGGCCTCTGGCACGGCCACGTGCGCCACCAGAGGCGACCGACGGCCGACGACAGCGTCGGAAGCCATGCAGCTGCGAGCACATCAGCAAAACGGCAGCAGCAGTAGCAGCAGCACTCTGCGAACCGGACTTCGCCGCATGATTTCTCAACGATCGCTCGACCATTTGTAGATTTGTCTTCTCTAGTACGTTCACAAGCTATACGACTTCAAATCCCTTCAATTTGTTTAAATTTATGTTGTTCAGATTGTCCCAAAAATTGATGCCAAAACACCGAGAAATCTGTTCAAAATTTGACAGAAAACTCGAACCAGAGACCTACTTTGCAAGGCAGATTGCCACCAACCAAATGATACTATAAGAAAAGTACCTAAACAAAGTTATAGACAACATATAGGGGATCAAAACCCTTCTGGTGATTCATTTCTCATCCAATAAACATAAAGTTATTCATTGTCAAAATTCAAGAAAAACAGTTTTTAAAACTATTAAAAATTTTAGAAAACCCTCCGATATGGCGTGCGCCCCAACAACCCGGGCGACGTGATCGTGAACCGAAAGCATCGAAAGGTGCGTATCGACTTCGCGGACGTGTGGGCATTGACGGAATTTAAATTGGTTGCGTATGCACGACAAATTTGATACGTATTCGTCGAAATTTACTGTATATCAGCCATTTTCTAAATTCTCCAATTACTTTGTGCACGTTTGTCAAATCGAAACAAAACTTGCGCTATCAGGACTGTATCATTTTTTGGTCTTGTGTGCCAAGTTTGGTCCAATTCTGAGAAGGTCGACTAGAACGCCTAATTTGCGGGCCCGCGACCCGATCCAACTGGAAAATTTGTGCAGGGTCCGTCGGAATCCAACTTTGGACATACGGTTGGGTTCGTCTCCTCAAACCAGACCTGTAGACATGTAGTTTGAGGACTTTAGAGACCATAGATATTGGCACACATTTCGGTACAAAATGGGTCCAACGGCGGACATCATTTTGACCTAAAATTATAATTTTACCCCTATTCCAGAATTAGAATTTTGGAAAGGCATTTTCTTGACATATCCTTTATTTCAAGCACGTTCATGGTGTTCATTTCAGCATCCGAGGACGTATGCAGGATTTGGCTTTCATCGCTTCACTATTCTGACGGTTCGAGCTATTGGACGTAGCTCTTTTGCACACCACCTCAGGCAAGATACCTTGCCATATTTATTGCTTATATTTAGTCTGCATTTTCATTAGTTATTTTCATATCACTGTTTATTTATTTTTGGTTCTTCCAGCTGTACCATTATTACAGTTCCTGATCTCTTACCCGTTCAGTGATATTAGTTTTGTTTTATTTAATTCCCTTTTGATTGCATATGGACCTAGAGTTAAGGAACTACTAGCTGTAGTGTATATCATAAACCTTGACACAGTTGTACCATGAGATATGTGTGAGATGAGTAGCATGTAGAGGTACTTGCGTGTTGGCTGATCACTTGTGCATATGCGTTAGGTCTAGCTACTAATAGAGGTAAGTTAGGGGACTTGGCTGTTAGTAGAGGTTAATGAGTCATGGATGTGACCCTACTAGGCATTGGATGGAGAGAACAGTTCCTTAACGTATGGGCCACATATGCACTTTCCTACTCATGATCCTGCGGGCCCATGCGTTGAAGGTTTGTTCATAACTGCATGAACACAGTAGAATGGTTCGGTATCCTTAGTCAATGTCATGTCACCCATGTTCCATTAGTAGCTTGGGACGATATCGCATCGCAGAATAGTGTGCTACCCCTTATCCTTGTTTGGTTGTAGGGGTAGTTGTAGGAACGTTGAGCACCTCTACAGGGGGATGAATAGAGTGAGTATGAGTGCAGCAGAAAATAATCTCCAATTTAAAATTAAAAGCAGATAACTATGGCAGTGAATAAAGAGACAGTAAATAAATATAGCAAGAGATAGAGAGATCAAACTCGGTGACACGACAATGAATACTGGTATCCCTCTGAGAGGACTAATCCAGTTTCGTGTAACTTGTTCGATGTTAATCTACTAAGGCACAAGCTAATTGAGAGCTTGCAGTCTCTTACAACACCGTACTTGGTGACAAGTGTATGACCGACTTCACAACACCGTGCTTGGCGACGAGCGCACGACCAGCTCCAAAAATAGAGATAGTTTCTGAACTTTGAACAACCTCTTTACAACTCTTGAGAACTAAAAGACTCTAGATCAAATAGATATTACTGGCTTTTGGCTAAGAGATGTGTAGGTGAAATATGAAAGCTTTTGATCAAAAGAAAATACTTATTGAAGAGAGAAGAGAAGTTGAATTGATTGAGTGATTTAGAATGATAAATTCTCTTCTATTTATAGGTGTTTTTGAGGACCGAACTCGGACAGAATTCAGGCAGAGTTCTTATGCAAAGATTTTGCAAATGAACATTGCATGCAGATTTGGAGGCAAAAATATTTAAATTCAAACTGATCGAACTCGGTCAGAGTTCGTACCGAACTCGGCTTAAGTTCTGTCTCAGTAAAAATGTAAAATATTTGTCAAATTTTATTGCAGAAGGTGAATAATATTTTTGGTAAGTGGAATTTGGATGGGTAGGCTGTATAGGAGAGTGGACTATGATTTACCTAATCCCGTAGTATCCAGTCGATCTTATAATTTATAACCTAGACTCAATAAAGATAAAATACATAATAAATTATAAAATGACTCGGACTGATTGCATTGAGAATAAGCTTCAGAGAATGAAGATTTGCATGCTTGCTGATGTAGTAGTACGCTTTTTGATATTGATTTTAGTAGACCTGAAATGATTAGCAGCAGTTCGTATATTTTGTGCATTGACTTAAGTTAGTGTCAATTATTAAAATCGGGTGTGACCATGGAATGGGCCAACAATCTCCCCTATTTTGATAATTGACAAACTTGAGTCTATACCAAAATATATCTAAATAGAACGAAAAAAATACCTGAAAATAGAATAAATGGTGGTGTAGTTTGAAAAATTTTGGTCGAACAAAATAGTTTTGGCTCCCCCGTAATGTGTAAAGCCAGCAATGTTCATCAAAAGACAAAGTAATGCTAGAAAGATAACCACAAATAGCTAAATTGCCATAAATAACAAGTGTATAGCAAAAAATAACTAGAAGTGAAATACTAAAATGTCATACAAAATAAAAGATATGGCGAAACTCAGAATCAAGATAGCCTTGATGTCGTTGTGCTGAGAGGGCAAGGAAATCATCAAAACACTGATAGAAATCGAGGTCAAAACCCGGAGCAAGGGCTGGAGCAGCAGCAGCAGGTAGAATCTCGGGGTCATCATCGTGAACAGGTTCAGCACCAGAAGACAGAGGAGGAGTAGGATATAACCTAGACCTATTGAGTTCAATGGCTGTGGCAGAGTAAGGACAGGTTTAAAGATCGATTTTAAACCTCTTGAAGATGGAATCCAAGTGCATAGGATAGACATGGTTGCGTCCTGTATTTCTGCAGTTAAGCATCCATGCCATAACAGTCTTCGAAACAGAAAAGGGATTACCAAAATAAATATGGTACATGGCTGATAACTCTATAAAGGTGATCTTGTCAGAAGATCCCTTCTTTGGAAGAAGAACAAAAAATATAAACCAATAGAGTTCATAGAAGTTTTGGTTCAGATGTTTGGAATATACCCTTCTAGGAACAGGTTTAGGATGACACAATAGTTCTTTGAAGGAATCAAGGGTGACAACTTTAGGGAATTGGATATGGTGAATATCCACTAATGCCTTACCTACATCAGGAACATGAAAATATTCACTAATGTCTGTGGCATTGAACTCTAGTTCCTGCCCAGCTACACAAGAGTAGAAGTTGCCATTATCTTTTACTTGCAAATTGTAGTAAAACATGTGAACATCATTATTATAAATATTCTCAGCAACTTCGAAAAAATCACGAAAACCAAGATGGTTGAAAGTAGGGGCATACTCAGAAAAGATGGTAAAGTTAACACGTGCTCCAGCACAAATTTTACGACCCAAAAATGAATCAAACCAAAGATCAGAGAATTCTCTAACAGGAAAGAGTCCGGAGTCGTAGTCATCAGATCCAGTAGGTTTGGAACATAGTCCGAGGAAGATGATCCTTCTTGAGAGGAATCAATCTTTCTCTTATGATGTTTGGGTGCTATGGATGAAAAGGAAAGGAAATAGAATACCTTGAAGAAAGGATAAAGAAGGTGGAGAGGACGGCCCACTAGACTCCGAAAAAGCTTGAAGAGATATAGGAGGAGGAGCTCTCTAGAGTTTTTGTGGGTTTTTCTCGGTAGAAGAGTGAAGAAAAATGAATGGAAGAAAGTGAATATATAGGGCTAGGGCCGGCTGTTCAGTTCTGAAAATTCGTACAGTGCCGACCAAACTCGGTCCGAACTCGGCCAGAGTTCGGTCCGAGTTCGGCTGCTTGTATTTCCAATATCATAAATACAGTATTAGTTTAAAATTTGAATCTATAACTGTTACACTCCTTCATTTAATAACTACTATTACTTTGGGTTAGCTGTATGGGCCAGATCCCAGCTAGCGGTAGTCCGAAGACTAGTATACCGTGTCGCTTCAGGCTAATTATGCCTGTATGATAGAAGGACCCTTTCGGCTTGTACCCAAATTAATTTTCATTAATAAATTATAAAGTTTTAAGTTATGAAATAAATTTAATAACCATACTTACATTATGAATCTGAAAATTCAAGTATGTCGAGCTCTCGCCGCATAATGTTAAAGCGATCTTCAGCTAGTAGTTTTATGAAAATGTCTGCTAGTTGATGGTCTGTGTCAATAAATTCTAAGCAGATGTCTCCGTATTGTTGGTGATCATGTAAAAAATGATGACAAATTTCAATGTGCTTTATGCATGAGTGACATATAGGGTTCTTAGTCAAGTTAATAGTGCTAGTGTTATGACAATAAATAGGAATCTTAGTGTAGTACAAATTGTAGTCTTCTAAGGTTTACTTCATCCACAAAATTTGAGCATATCAACGTCCTACGGCGATATACTCAGCCTCAGTAGTTGATAATGCTACATAATTTTGTTTCTTGCTAAACCATGAGACTAAGGCCTTTCCTAGGAAATGACACGTACCGTTGGTATTTTTACGGTCTACTTTGCATCCTGTAAAATCTGCATCCGAGTAACCTGTCAGGTCAAAGGATTTTGTTTTAGGATACCACAAGATGACTGTAGAAGTTCCCTTAAGGTATTGGAAGATACGCTTAATGGCACTTGGGTGTGATTCCTTAGAATTTGCCTGGTATCGTGCATAAATACAAACACTAAACATAATATCAGGGCAACTAGCAGTTAAATATAATAAGCTACCAATCATACCTCGATACTTATGCTGGTCGACAGGTTTGCCACATTCATCAGTGTCAAGCTTTATAGATGTAGCCATTGGAGTTCCGATTGGCTTTACATTTTCGAAGTCATACTTTTCAGTATGTCCTTCATATATTTGGCTTGATTGATAATATTCCCTTTGAGTGTTGTTTGATCTGGAGTCCTAGAAAGAAGTTCAGCTCTCCCATCATACTCATCTTAAATTTACTCTACATACACTTAGCAAACTTTTGACAAATTTTTTATTAGTAGATCCGAATATGATGTCATCAACATATATTTGCACAAGAAGAATATCATCATCTAAAGACTTGATAAACAAAGTTGTATCAACTCTTCCTTTTGAAAAACCATTATCAAGTAAGAAGGTACTTAGGCGTTCATACCAAGCACGAGGTGCCTGTTTGAGTCCATAGGGTGCTTTCTTAAGCTTGAAGACGTGATCAGGTTTTTGAAAATCTTCAAAACTAGGGTGTTGTTTCACAAACACTTCTTCTTTCAGAAATCTGTTTAAAAATGCACTTTTCATGCCCATTTGAAATAATTTAAAATCATTAAAATATACAAATGTATAAAACATGCAGATAGCTTCTAATCTAGCAACAGGAGCATATGTCTCGTCATAATCAATACCTTCTTTTTGATTATAATCTTGTGCCACTAGACATGCTTTGTTGCATAGAACTTGTCCATCTTCACTTTGTTTATTTCGAAACACCCATTTGGTACCAATTATCGATTGACCAATAGATTTAGGAACGAGTTCTCAAACTTGGTTTCTTTCAAATTGATTAAGTTTCTCTTGCATGGCATTAATCCAAAACTCATCATTAAAAGCATCTTCTATATTCTTAGGTTCTATATGTGGAATAAAAGCTACATTTGCTGCTATTTCAGAATCTTTAAGAGAAGAGCATGTATTTACACCTTTTGATATGTCACCGATAACGAGTATCTCTGGATGATCTGGTAAGAACTTCAATGATTCAAATCTATGAATATGATCTTCCACAGGACTCTTATCAGTTCTTGTTTGTACATTTTCATCATTACTGTCGCTATATCTGTGACTATTGAGCTCATCAAAAGTAACGTTAATGGATTCTTCAATAATCATAGACCTTTTATTGAAAATTCTATATCCTTTACTCTTAGCAGCATATCCAAAAAATATTCCTACATCTGCTTTAGAGTCGAACTTTTCCAAGTTGTCCTTGGTGTTCAGGATAAAACAACGACATCCAAAAACTTTAAAATAAGAAATGTTTGGAATCCTTCCGAACCAAAGTTCATAAGGTGTTTGGGTCGAATTAATACCCTATTTAAAACAAGACATGCTGTACTTACAGCTTCTGCCCAAAAATATTTAGGAAGATTCTGATAATTTAGCATGACTCTAGCCATCTCGCTTAGAGTACGGTTCTTTCGCTCCATAACACCATTTTATTGGGGAGTTCTAGGACAGGAAAATTCGTGATAATATCCACTATCATCACAAAACTTTTTAAAATCAGTATTTACGAATTCGACACCATGATCACTTCGGATACGAGTAATCATGAAACCCTTTTCATTTTGTACCTTCTTATAAAATAACTAAAATTCAAAAATAGCATCACTTTTGTTTGATAAAAAGTAAACCCAAGTAAAACAAGAGAAATCATCAACAATAACAAATGCGTAGAGCTTACCGCCAAGACTAGTGACTCTACTAGGACAAAATAAATCCATATGTATCAACTGTAAAGGTCTAGAAGTACTTACAACGTTGATGGATTTAAATATAGACCTATGTGCTTTGTTCTTTTTACATTCAGCACATACCATCTCTCTCTTAAAATGGTATTTCTGGGAGTCCTTTTACCAGCTTCTTAGTGCTCAGTCGTGAGATAGTCCATATTAGCATATTCTAGTCTCATATGCCATAGCCAGCTTTCATTTAGGTTAGCTACTAGGCATCTTCCTGTATTATTAGTACTCTCTAGAAAGAAAATATAAATATTGTCTTCTCTAATCCCTTCATATACGGGATTGCCAGATGACATATCATATATGGTATATTTGTCTTTTACAAAGTTGATACCATAACCATTATCTGCCAAGTGACTTATGCTTAATAGGTTATATTTCAATTCTGTAACTAAACAAACAACTTTTATTACAGGATAAGAAGATATACCAATAATGCCATTTTCAATGATATTACCTCTCAGGTTATTTTCGAAGGAGATGTATCCTAAGGGTCCATATTGATTAGTCTTAGGTCTCCAAAATAATGTGTGATTTTCAACAAGTTTTCTTGCTAAACAATACTGTGATATATGTCCATAAGTACCACAGTATATGCAAGTAAGTTTTGAAAACTTGTTAGTGGAATTTGTGTTGACATGCATATGTGGTTTCTTTGAAAACTTATAAGTGAAAGCATGGTGATTTTCGTGTTTCTTATGTGCTTTCTATGTTTTACTCCTCTTAGGTGTATACTTAGCATTAGGACTAAACTTAGGCTGTGTCACAGGTATTGCCTGTTTGCCTAACTTGATTTCTAACTTTTTAGAAACCGTATAAGACTCTTTATATTTAGCAGTCATATCTATGAGTCTTTGTTCTGTGACTAAGACCTTCTTCTTTTCTATGTCATATAACTCTTGTATTTTGATATAGTCTCTTTCTTTCTTTTCAATTTTAAGGATAGCCTCATAATAGTCTACTTTAAGCTTGGCTATTTCTTTCGTTTTACCGGTAGTAGATGCCTCTTTAATGTCTTTAATGAGTCTGGACAGGCTAGCTACTTCGGTTGTGTATACCTTAACCTCTTTTCGAGATTGTTTATACTTGTCAAGCACATTTCTGTGTTCTTCAAGTAGTTCGCTGAAGACATTTTCTAATTCATCGAAAGTAAAATCGTCATACAAAGAATTTGAGGATACCTTATCAAAAGCCATAAGACAGATATTGGCATTTTTGCAGGGTTTGTCTTCTTTCTTTGTATCACTGGCGTCACTTTCATGCCAGATACTTGTATTTGCATACTTTCGACTAGTTGCAGCTTTTCTGCTTGATCTTGATATATCGTATGGACTGCTTTTTTTGAAGTTGGACAGTCCTTCTTTATATGCCCTGATTTCTTGCATCCAAAGCATATTGTTTCATCTCCATTGCTTTCTTGGATATCTTTCTTCCTTCTGTTTGATTTCTTAAACTTTAGAAATTTTTTGAAGTTCTTTACTAGTAGGGCTTGTTCATCACCACTTGATGATTCTTCCTCAGAATCATTACATGTTGTCTTTCTGGCTTGAGCTTTAAAGGCTATAGTTTTTTCTTTTGGGTTAGCTTCTTCAAACTCTTGCAGATCAAGCTCATGGGTCATGAGCTTGCCCATAAGTATTTCCAGAGACATGGTGGTGAGATCGTATCCTTTAATTATTGTTGTTGCCTTTGGGTTCCAGTTCTTGGTTAGAGCCCATAGTACTTTTTTGATTTTCTCGTAATAACTGTAATCCTTACCAAGAGATTGCAAAAGATTACTAATATCAAGAAAACAAATGAACATCTGTGTAATTGACTTATCAAATTTTATTTTAAAAGATTCATATTCCTGTGTTAGTCTGCTGATTTTGGATTCCTTAACTTGGGAAGTACCTTCATGAGTTACCTCAAAAAGTTTCCAAATCTCATGAGACGTCTTACAAGTTGAAATCCTGTTGAGCTCCGTTTTGTCAATTGCACAGAACAGTGCGTTGATGGCACGAGCATCTCGACTAGCCTTTGCTTTTTCAGCCTTTGTATATTTGTCATGAGGCTTGTCTACAAGCACGCCATCAACTACTGTAGGTGCCGGTTTCTTATAACCGTCAACTACTATAGACCAAAGATCAAAGTCAAGAGACTTTAAAAAGAGTGTCATTCATGTTTTCCAGTAGGTATAGTTTGTACCATTAAATAGTGGGGGTCAATTTGTGGATTGTCCTTTACCGTTGAATATTGATTTTACGGCTGCCATATATACTCTTTGAGGTTCATTATACTAGAATATAGCCTAATCTGATACCAATTGTAGGACCGTTGAGCACCTCTAGAGGGGGGTGAATAGAGTGAGTATGAGTGCAGCGGAAAATAATCACGAATTTAAAATTAAAAGCAGATAACGGCAGTAAATAAAGAGACAGTAAATAAATATAACAAGAGATAGAGAGATCAAACTCAGTGACACAGCGATGTATACTGGTATCCCTCTGAGAGAACTAATCCAGTCTCGAGTACTCTTGCTCGCTGTTAATCCACTAAGGCACAAGCTAATTGAGAGCTTGTAGTCTCTTACAACAATGTACTTGGTGACAAGTGCACGACCGACTTCACAACACTGTGCTTGGCGACGAGTGCACGACCAGCTCCAAAAACAGAGATAGTTTTTAAACTTTGAACAACCTCTTTACAACTCTTGAGAACCAAAAGACTCTAGATCAAATATATATAACTGGCTTTTGGCTAAGAGATGTGTAGATGAAATATGAAAGCTTTTAATCAAAAAAACACTTATTGAAGAGAGAAGAGAAGATGAATTGATTGAGTGATTTGGAATGAGAAATTCTCTTCTATTTATAGGTGTTTTTGAGGACCGAACTCGGACAGAATTCGGACAGAGTTCTGATCCAAAAATTTTGTAAATGAACGTTGCATGCAGATTTGGAGGTAACAAATATTTAAATTTAAACTGACCGAACTCGGCTTGAGTTCTGTCTCAGTAAAAATGTAAAATATTTATCAAATTTTGTTGCAGAAGGTGAATGATATTTTTGGTAAGTGGACTTTGGATGGATAGGCTGTATAGGAGAGTGGACTATGATTAACCTAAGCCAGTAGTATCCAGTCGATCTTACAATTTATAACCTAGACTCAATAAAGATAAAATACATAATAAATTGTAAAATGACTCGGACTGATTCTAATGAGAATAAGCTTCAGAGAATGATGATTTGCATGTTTGCTGATGTAGTAGTACGCTTTTTGATATTGATTTCACTAGACCTGAAATGATTAGCAGCGGTTCATATATTTTATACATTGACTTAAGTTAGTGTCAATTATTAAAATTGGGTGTGACCATGGAATAGGCCAACAGTAGTCCACTGTTTCGATGATGAGATATTGAACCTTCTTATGATTGGGACTATTTTACTTTGCTTGTGATTTATGACATATTATATATATTCAGTTATGTGGCATGTTCTTCCTGTATCTTGTTACATCCCTCTGAGGACCTGATGATCTCTCCAGGTGTGTGCTTCTATGATATCTGCAGGTGTTTAGCCAAGGCCGTGATCTTTTCCTTTCCTTCGCAGAGGATTGTCCTTGGTCGACTTTCTACCTTTCCTTTGTATTTTCTTCCGTGTATTCTTCTTCTCACTTAAATGGTTGGTAGTGGATTTATCTCCGCCCAACTACATGTATAAATGACAAATTTTATAGTTGATTTATATTATTATTCTCTTATTTGGTGGATGAGATTTAGTTGTCTTTGTTTACTGTATTTTATAGCTTATGTATGCATACGAGGTTTCTGTATATTGGAGTATACTTCTTATGTATGCAGCTGGCATGTCCACGTACTTAGTCCCAAGTATTTTGGGACTAGGGAGTTACAGGTTCACAATTTTTGGTCGTATATTTTGTTTTCTGTCGGGAAGATCTATTGTGCGATGAATACTATTTCCTCTGGGTATGACCAGAAGACCAGTTTTATTGTCGGAATACAACTTGAGGCATCGGAGAGTACGCTGGCGAAGGCTCGGGCGTATCGTCCGCCTAATGTGGCAGCTTTCAGGGATGCCCCTGCAGTACCAACGGGTGGTTCTCGAGAGGAGCCCGCGATAAGTCAGCTGAAGAGGCGTGCTTTAATGAAGGCAGATTCATCGGCTCCCAAAAAGCCCAAGAAGATGTTAGCCACTAAAGATGGGGTCATAATACTGCCTTCGACGGTACCAACAGAACCAGCTACCATATTTGTATATAAATTAGCTTATGGCTGACTCGATCTTTCCTCTTGTGCTTATACGTCTCTTCTTTGCAGGAGGTGTTGAAGAAGAAACCCCGGTCTTCGAGGTCGGGTTCGAGTAAACCGAAGAAGGTGGCGAGCTCATCTGAAGAGCGTATCCCTCCGATTGTGTCATCTCTTGTGGGAGAGACTTTGGATGATGTTATTCCGGTAGAGGTTTCGGCCTCTTTGGACTGGGTCAGAGATGATGCTGCAAATGTAGTGGCATCTGAGAACATTGAGCCTTCTCCGCCAACTAGATGGGGAGGTGAAGCAGAGTCTTCACAGAAGGTGAAGCAAACCACTGTGGGGGACCCAAAGGCTGGTGTGGGAGCCCCAAAGGAAGTTACCATGTAAGACCCTCCGGGTAAGGGAGATGAATGAGATTCACCCTCTCCAGATGACATCCCCCAAGAGGATGTTGAGAACGTTGAAGAGGACTCCATGACGGGAGGAAAGGAGCTGACTAAGGAGTTATCGGCTGAGCCCTCTCCTAGTCACGGTATGGGGGAACCGACTTTGTGAGAAATTTCACTTCCGAGTCCTACTCCTGTCCTAGTGATGGGGACTGAGGGGGGAGGAATGCCTCGTCTGCCAAGTCCTACTCCTGTTCTGGAAACTGGTGCTGATGAAGGGGAAGTGACTCATTTGTCGAGTCCTACTTCTGTTTCGATTGAAAAAGAGACAGGAGGGTCCATTCTCCCTCCAGATGCTGCTCTTGTCCCATAGTCAGGGATAGAAGAATTTATCCCAGTTGCAGATGTTGCTTCAGGGATGGTGGAGCAGGATGTTGTAGGGCCCTCTGGGTCGGTTCAGACAAGGACAAGGGCCCCGTTATGGAAGACACCCCCTCCATTCCTTCTACATGGGGGACAGTATTGGGCCCCTCTGTAGACTCAGCCCTGGTAGTTAGTGGTTCTGTCGACATCATCGGTGGGACAGAGTCCGGGAATATTGAGGCACCGGCCTTGAACCTCGAAGGTATGGTGACTGAGGATTCTACAAGCCAAGCAGTGGCTACATCGTCAGCCCAAGGTGTCAAAGACTCTATAGGTTTAACTGCTCTCCCGACTCTTGTAGTGGCTCCAACAACTTCTGTTATGACGCCTTAAGTGTTGGTCGATGCAGATGAATATGTAAAGTTCATCGTCAAGGCTGTATACATGATGTTAAAGAGAGGAGTGTCGGCTGTACTGGCTAAAGGCGGGAGCTTTGCGACTGCGAAGGCGATGGCGATCACGTATATCCGGTTGATCCGGACTCATCAGGGTCACGACCACATGACAGAGATCTTGGAGTCTTCTGTTGCTGAGCTCGATCATCACCTTACTGAGCTATAAAATATTCGATGGAATGATTTTTCCGCTTTGATAGAGGATGAGCAGAACAAGCTAGTGGTTGAGGTTGAGTCAGCCTATTCTAACAATATGGCTATCTGGGGGCAGGAGCTGGCCGATGCTGAGGCCAAGGAGGAGAGCTTGTCTCATCTATGAAAGAGAAGGTCAATCTATGGGAAGCCCTGGATGTTAACATAGCGGAAGTCAACACCAAGATTTGCCTCCTTCAGGAGCAACAGGCTCAACTTCTGGCTGATTCTGAACGAGCACAGGTTGACCACGTCTAGCTTAAAGAAGAAACAACAAACTTCATCCGCCATGTGGCCTTCTTACTTCGTCAAAAGAAGGAGTTGGACGATAAATATGTAGCTGACCTCGCCTCTGAGGCCAGAAAGACGATGCGTCGTGAGGCTGAGCGTCGTATTTTGGCGACTTTATAGACCAGGGCCGAAGGTTTGAAGCATCATATTGAGGAGCTGTCTATTGACCCTTAGTTCCTTTATACTTTATTTTGTTGCTTTTACTTAGAGACGCAGCTGTCTCTCTTTTTGTTTCTTTTGCAAATATAGTCCTTCCACTTCCTGTTTTGAAGAAATAAAGAACTTTTTGCTTTGTTCATTCTTGTGATGAATCTGTGATTTTTTTTGGGTGGACCTATTATCTTTTGCGCACCTTGGTTTCTAGGTATAGATAATAAGTTACGAAAAGAAGAAACTGACATATTTACTCAGAGGTGATATAGACGTGGTAAATATGGGTTAATGACAGAGCTTTTATACTCAGAGGTGATATGGACGTGGTAGGAGTGAACTCTGTAGGGATGTATAGAACAACTCAGAGAAGATATGGACGTGGATGTTCTATGATTGACGTGCAACAACACAGGGATTATTGTGTGGGATATTTACTCAGAGGTAATGTGGACATGGTAAACATAGTAATGAGCACGATCCTACGTAGTATAGAATTCTACTTTGTGGGGTATAGAGAAGCAACTCAGAGGTGATGTGGATATGGTTGTTCTACTACTTGGGATGTAATAGAACAACTGGGTTCCAGAAGCACTTGATTGTCAAGGAAGAGGAACAAACTCGGTTTATCAAGTTCATAAATTCTCTTGCTTGGAAGAAGGAAGTACATTTTGAAGGATGTCAAGAGTAGTACTTCTTTAGGAACTTGCCGTTGATGGACATCATGAACAAATCTCCATTAGGTTGAGCGAGACGATAAACACCGTTTGAGTATACCGTCTTTATGATGAAGGGGCCTTCCCATTTGGGTTTGAACTTTCCCGGTATCTTGTGAGTCATCACCATTAGTCTCCTGACTGCCAAAACTAGGTCGCCTACTTGGAAAGTCCTCTGTTTGGCTCTTCTATTGAAAGCCTGTAAAATGAGACCTTGATAAAGTTTGATGCACTGTTAAGCCAAGAGATATTTTTCATCCAGTACTTCCAACTCTTGTAGACGACGATGTTGATTGTCTTCTTCCATCAGCTGGTTTGTGATCGCCATTCAGAGTGAGGGTATCTAGATCTCTAGAGACAGTACTGCTTCGCTTCCATAGACCAAAGAGAATGGTGTGTTACCCGTCGGAGTCTGTACCATCGTACGATAGGCCCAAAGGCATTCACCGAGCTTCTCGTCCCAGTCGCGCTTGTTGGATGACACGACCTTTTTGAGTAGCTTGACGATGATTTTATTAAAAGCTTCAGCTAATCCATTTGTTGCCGGATTATAGGCGGTTGATGCCACATTCTGAATACGATTATTGTCGCAGAATCTACTGAACGCATGGCTGATGAATTGTGGACTATTATTATGGATGATCCTCTGGGGTACCTCGAAACGGTAGATGACGTGATGCTTGATGAAGCTGATCACCTTCGAGATTTTTACCTCTGTTAATGGTACTGCTTCTTTCCATTTTGAGAAGTAGTCGGTGATTGCTAGGATAAAGCGGTGTCCCCTGGATTAGGGTGGGGTGGTAGGTCCCACTATGTCCATGCCCCAAGTTTCTAATGGCCAAGAGGCGACCGTAGGATGTAGAGGCTCTGACGGTCTGTGGATGAAGTCGGCGTGTAGCTCGCAAGCATGACATTTCTTTGCATACTCGACAGCGTCGGCCATCATGGTGGGCCAGTAATAGCCCATATGTCAAAGTCGATCTTGTCGCTTAGGACCTGGTTGATGGGCTCCCCATGTTCTGTCATGAGCTTCTCGAAGAGCTTCGGCTGCTTCTTCGTTTGACATGCATCGGAGGAGAAGTCCATCGTAGGAGCATCGGTACAACATTTTAGTGGCCGTATAGTAATAGAACCGGAGCGAGCACCTTCTGACTGAGACTGCATCTTTTGGGTCCTACGGAAGGATTCCGTAGATGACAAAGTCGATGAACGGGAACCTCCAGTCTCTGACATTGATGCTGGCATCTGTAGACATGGCATAGTTTGCCTACATGCACAGATTATCTCCGGGACACGTCAAATCTCGGCCCACCACTGTAATGAAGTGTTGCATGTCGACCGGTGCTGTTAATGAGGCAATGAGGTCAGCCAGAGCGTCGGCTTCTAAGTTTTGTTGCCGAGGCACATGTTCTATGAAGAATTCAGCGAAGGTGTAAGCTCACTTCCCAAATTATTAATTTTTTTAATTTTATTTGTTTATGATTAATTTTTTGGTAATTGTGAGTCATGCCAAAGCTTGTAGGTGGGACATGACCATGTTAAGGTTATATGACCTCTAGATAGCTTATATATGTATATTTAGCTATTTTATATTTTTCTACAATTTTTGGATATTTTTAGGTATTTAATATTTAAGGTTTTATTATTTTTAAGGACTTTCAGGATTTACTGTAAGGTCATACGGGGGTATTTCTGGACCAAATTTTTTTTATTTGGGCTCTAAATGACTAAAAAAATTTTCTAGAATATTTTAGAATTTTTTTGGATTTTTTTAGAATTTTTAGGAATTTTTATATAATTAAAACATATAGAAATTATATTTTATAGGTTTTTGGAATCTACTGCGAGGTCACACGATAATATTTTGTGTTAAAATATTTTATTTATATTTTAGACACTTAGAAATATTTTCTAGAATTTTTCTGGATTTTTTTGCAATTTATTTTGAGTTATTTGGACTTAAAATAATTTTAAAATAATTTTTTGAATTAAATAAATAATTACCGAGAAATCCACCCGAGGGGCCCACCTGTCGGCGCCAACTGCTACAGTGACCGCCTCTCTCTATCCTATATATATATATATATATATATATATTATTATATTCGTCCACCCTAATTAAATTTCAGCAGCCTTTTGTGGGAGAACAAATCTAGGGTTTTCGACTTCCCGAAGCGATTACCGCCGACCCCGACGTGCTTTTTATGCGCCGTTTTTTTGTTTGAAGCATATTGAGGTATAGTTTCTGAATATGTAATTTATTTTCGTAATTTCTGAACCTAAATTTCTGGAAAATTCGTAGAGTGCTAGTTGTCCAAAATTTGACACGTTTAGGTTTTTTCGAGATTTTGGGAGAACCAGAAATTGAAATCATGATCTGTTTAAAGTTTCGGAAAGCTAACACAGAGATCTACAACATATATTTTTTTCCAGAAAATATTTTGTTCATCTAATATTTTAGTTATTCTGTTGAACTCAGAATTGATCGATTGATCACCGTTTTGGTCACGATTAGCCATAACGACGATATCTTTTGACCAAAGCATGATTTTGCGGCACAGTTGATTCCAGTGCACTCTTGGCGCTGAAATCTACCAAGGTGCACTTTCAAAATCTAGAGTTCATAGCATTTGACTAGATAGTCAACGATATGCCTCGATTTGCGTGCCATAGTTTCCAAAATTGAAAACATGACTTTTGATGGCCAAACTTGCATGTTTAGATTATATTCAGATTATTATTAGATTAAATTAGGTTTTTAAGTGATTTATTTTAGAATTAACTATTATTAGATTAGTAATCCATTAGCCACTTATTCTATGAATTTAGAACTAGAACCTTAGAATTGACTTATGATTTTCGTGCATGGTTCGAGGTACGATGTATGTTACAAGTTGACAGCTTCTATATCGACAATCCCCTCATCCTCGACTTGTGACTTTGGTTTGTACAAGGATTCAGGCAAGTACAGTATTGCATTTATGTCTTAGTTCATTATAATGTTTTCTCTATCGTTTCCTTGTTTGATATTCCGTTGAGACATTGCTTGATATTTCGTTGAGATACGATTGTGACACCATAGTTATTGTATCCTTCTTAGTGTATCATTGACCGTCATTGATTGTTAGAGAGTTGGGAGGGGAAATACTCAATAAGTACGTGAACAAACCCAACTATTTTGATTGTGGATAGCTAAGTCATACACCCCACATATGAGTTAGCCGTACCCTATAATTATGGATAGCTATCGTATGATGTGCCGTATTAGCCCAGCCGTTCACGTATTAAAAGGTATTTCACACACACATAGTTGTTCCTATTTTTTCTTTATCTAGTTCTAGTTCATATCTTGTTAGTTCATATCTTGTTAGTACATACCTTGCTAGTTACATTCTGCTAGTTCATATCTTGATAGTTTATATCCTGTTAGTTCATCTCTTGCTAGTTCTTTATATACCCTTGCCATCATTGTTTCTCGTTGTTCTAACTTATTTTGGACTAACAACATTAATTGTAATATGGTTGTACTTTGCTCCTTTCCTGACTGGATCGTTGTTATAGGTGAGATTGACATGCCTACTCTTGCGCTATGGACCATACGAGGGGGAGATAGAGACTTGAAGGCCAAACCATAGAAGACTAGTTAGTTGTGTGGTAGTTTTCTATAAATATAAAAGCCTACATTCTTCTTCAAATGTAAAACTTCTATATTTTGTAAAGTTGATTTAGTTATTGTGAATGAGCAGTTAGTATTTATGTGCACTTTGTTTATTGCGGGCTAGAAAGCATACTACCGCCGATACCGCGATATAGGCTGGGCTTGGACACACACTCGTATCCCAAAAAGCGGGTGCGAGTCGTGACAAGTTTTTATGGTGGCCCATGCAGGTCTATTTTTGCAAAAGATTGCGAACTTGTGGTAGTACTTAAGTTAGTCGTACTACTGCAAGCCTGTGACTAGTATGCTCATTCACAATTAGGATTGATTTGATCTTAGGAGAATACCAGGACTAGGAGTCCCTTATTTAATTCTATTGGTAGGTAAATAAGGTTGCTACATAGGCCATATAATTCTATTATATTTTAATACGAGAGTATGATCCAAGCGGGTAGAATATATATTTGGTAAGTTATGCCTTTATAGAATTCAATCTCTAATTTTGATTATTTTTTGTGCCATTTTATCTTCTGCCTTCTCTAAACCTCATTTTGTTTTCAAAACTGACACTTTTATTCAAGGACATATACTTACATTTTCTTATCATGATCGACTTGTTTGAATTTATGGAAGCTTCTTGAAATTCTTATGGATATAGTTGAAATAATTTTCGATGACTTACAATGGTAAGGCAGATGCGCACTGTCCCCATTTATTTGAATTATGGAGACTGCGGGTTCACTGCGGTCAGCAGCGCACTGGCGTGGCATGAACCCTAAGTTAAAATAATTTTAAGTATGCATAGGTTGTCGAATATTACTAAAACAATATTCTAGTTGTATTATTGATCTTTTGATTTATTATGTCAATATTGGGTAGAGTTGATAAAGTGTTTGATAAAATATTATACTTGAGTCACGAAACCAAGGGTTCACGGCTGCCAGATGTACACTGGCGAGGCATGGATTCTCGGTTAAATGACTTCGGATATACTTATGATTTTCGAATATCATAGCGACTATATCTTTTATTGGCATACGACTATAATTTTTTTTCTTTCAAATTTATTTGAGGTCTTATTTTTTGTTACCACCTTCTCTATAACTAGTAGTTCTTTATTTCTCTCATATTTTTCTATTTTTGAATTATCATATTTTAAACCTATTTTGATTTTCTTCCACTATATTTCTAAAACGTATTTAGATTTTGATTCTATATGCCTGATCAATTTCGATCATTCATCACATTATTTTCTTGATTATATTCTTTGTCGTGCTTATTCATATCGATTGGTCATGTCATATTTTGATAATATTCTTGGTTGTGCCTATTTGTATCTTTTGAAATTTCGAGGATGAATTTTTTTAAGGTGGATAGATTTGTAAGCCCACTTCCCAAATTTTTATTTTTTTTAATTTTATTTGTTTATGATTAATTTCATGGTAATTGTGAGTCATGCCAAAGCTTGTAGGTGGGATATGAACATATTAAGGTCATATGACCTCTAGATAGCTTATATATGTATTATTTAGCTATTTTATATTTTTCTATATTTTTGGATATTTTTCGGTATTTAATATTTAAGGTTTTATTATTTTTAAGGACTTTTAGGATTTACTATATTGTCATACGGGGGTATTTCAGGACCAAATATTTTTATTTGGGCTCTAAATGACTAAAAATATTTTCTAGAATATTTTAGAATTTTTTTAGATTTTTTTAGAATTTTTGGGAATTTTTATATAATTAAAACATATATAAATTATATTTTATAGGTTTTTGGAATTTACTGCGAGGTTAAACGATGATATTTTGTGTTAAAATATTTTATTTATATTCTAGACACATAGAAATATTTTCTAGAATTTTTCTTGATTTTTCTGCAATTTATTTTGAGTGATTTGGACTTAAAATGATTTTTAAATAATTTTCTGAATCAAATAAATAATTATCCATAAATCCACCCAGGGGGCCCACCTGTCGGCGCCAACTGCTACAGTGACCGCCTCTCTCTCTCTCATATATATATATATTATTATATTCGCCCATCCTAATTAAATTTCAGCAGCCTTTTGTGGGAGAATAAATCTAGGATTTTCGACTTCCCGAAGCGATTACCGCCAAACCCGATGTGCTTTTTGCGTGCCATTTTTTGTTGGAAGCGTATTGAGGTATAGTTTCTGAATATGTAATTTATTTTTGTAATTTCTGAACCGAAATTTCTGAAAAATTTGTAGAGTGCTAGTTGTCAAAAATTTGACACGTTTCGGTGTTTTTGAGATTCCGGGAGAACCAGAAATCGAAATCATGTGCGTGAACGACGGCGAGATTGGCCCCAAACGAAAAAAAAGATAGGAATGGATGACGCGCAAGTAAAGTTGGGATAACGAATTGAATCATTGATAGGAAGAAATACTCGATGATGGTGCAATACTTGGTCTTGAATCGGACGGAAGTTACTTAGACTTGGTCGACTCCGCTAAGAAGAAATCGTATTGATTTCGTAGACAAGAACGCTTGAGAAGCGAACTGGATCATCTCGAGGACCGAGATAAACGATAGTGAGATACACATGAATTCGGTTTTAAATCGAAGTTAGCGAACGATCGGCAAATCGAAACTATCACGAGTAGCTTGTCCGACTTCGCTAATCGCTAAGCTTGGTTGAAATGTACATATTCGGGGGACGCCTTAAATATGTGCACGATCCAAACTCAGCGATGTGATGAACTCGAATGCAGCTGCAAGTGGGTGTTGCGATGCGCATGAACAAATGAATGAGTTTGTCTCAGCCTACGACTCTCGAGTTTGATAAATTACGACGCACCTCGCGCGACCGTTTCGGTCCCATGACATGTCGAAACAGCAACCAAATCGAAGAAACACTGGAATTGAATAAGCGCCATCAACTCTAAAATGAATGAAAAGTTACTCAATAAAAATCGACCAAACGTATGCGACGCGGAACTTGGAAAGGTATCGAGTATAGTTCGGTGCCATAGAATGATAGAGTCGTTCGATAGGGATTGCCTAAGAAACACGACGATGCGAGTTAAGGAATGGTAGGATGACATGCACTCAGGAAGTCTCGAGGACGAGACTTGTTTTGAGTGGTGTATTATGTAATGACCCGCTCCGCCCTAGCAGAATGCCGATTCAAACGGCAAGTGCAACGACTCAAACGAGCCGTCGACCGAAGAGTTGGCATCGACCTGATGAAGAATCGATGCAAGGCTTACATTGGCCCGTCAAGATGAGTCCAGACTTAGACATTCAAAGGCACGCTCGGAGTATCGCTCGGCCGATGCGAACATCGCTAAGGTGGGTGGCTCCGATGAACCCGTCTTTGCTTGGCCTAGACACATAACAATACGGACACTATCACGAGAATTGCTAGACGATAACCCCGTGTATGCTAATAAATGACTCAACGCACCTAGCTGAGGGATTAATCCCACCTTGCATTCTTGTATAGAATATGGAAAATATGAGAACTCTAGCACCGTGCTCCATGCTCATGCTACGGCACAAGCTTACGTTCAAAGTCCCTTATGCGTCCAACAATGAAACAATGAATGGTTTACAACAATGAAACGGGAAGACTATCGACATAGTCGTTCCGAGTAGAGTATAGCAACATTGAAAGGCCACGGGACCGATGGGTCGCCAAGGCGACTCCCGTACAGGGAGTTGCAAAATGTATAAATGAATGAATGAATGAATAAGTGAATGAAATAAATAAATGAACAAACGAACAAGTGAAAGAAAGAAAAGAAAGAATGAAGAAAAGATAAGAAAGAAAGGAATGGTTAGCGACAGGTGTGACGGGCACGTACAACGGGGCTCGCTACCCGCGCTGTACGGACGCCAACCTGGTCGATAACACATTATGGCTAAGGGTTAGCCTACGGCTCGGAGACAGCCGTTAAGTTAAAATGACAATAAAATACGAAATAGTCGTGGATGGCTCGTGCACGAGCGAAAAGGGATTCCAAGGGCAACGAACGATGATTTCGTGGCCGGCCTAGGCGGAATCATGGCCTACGGGCGGACAGAATGTACGAGCTTGGGCACATAACCAAACGTAGGGCCGGTTATTCAATAGTCTATCAAGGTGTACCAGCCATCACGCTTGATAGATGAGAATGCCACAGGGGAAAATGTCCAAAATGGCTGATATGCCAGCGACCGGTGCATATAGATTTAAGTGGGCTTTGCTGGTGGCAATCCACGTGCAAGTCCTTGCATTGAAATCAAAGTAGTCTAAGTTAACTGAACAAAGTGCCTTCTGAACAAGCTTGAATGTAACACACCAGAAAATCGAGAGTAGTTCGGCAAAGGAGTTAGAAAACACGCCTAGGACGTGCTAGGACCCGAGGCAGGGACACGCCCTTGAATATCGAATGTTTACATGAATTATGTTAAGTCATTTCATATGAATTATTGACTAACTTGGTTTACTTTAGACAGGGAAGGCCGGACGGTAAGTATGGGTAAGTCATGCATATATTTCCATGCGACACTTGAAATTGGCAACACGAAATAGGCTATGAAGTATGCCATGAAACGTATCCTAAGGCAACATTAGAAAGACAATAAATGATAGAGATGCACAAAAGTAAATAGAACGTGTTTGGTAATGATAGCGTTGTGGGCGAGCTAGCCTCCCCACCAGTGCATAACAATGTACTGATAACCCCACAGTCTACTTGCAGGATGCAGGTATCATCGGCGGGTGCGGAGCTTCCATCGAACGTGCTAAGGTGCGGAGCTATCTCTGGAGCCTTGGAGCGTTGCAAGGAGCTGAAGCACCCTATACAGGACATAATATATCGGAACATCGCCATGAATCATTCCATGTTGTAAGCCACTTAGCACGCCTTTTATGTTTCAGAGAGAGAGACCTTTTGAGCGATTTGTAATATCGGCCTAGCGCCGCTTATAAACTTCTTGAATATCAATAAAGAGTTCAAATTCGCTTCCACTTGTGTTCATTTACTTTCCGTTGCAAATGGGGACACTCTGTGCGACTCTGTGGCCTAGCTCAAATCGGTCGTTTCTGGACTTAGCCTTGCACGGGCGCAACCTAGGCCCGTACGGCATCACGCCTTAGCGAGGTCGATCGCTCCTTCGGGAGCGGGGCGTGACACATATCTTGTTAGTACATACCTTGCTAGTTACATTCTGTAAGTTCATATCTTGATAGTTTATATCGTGTTAGTTCATCTCTTGCTAGTTCTTTATGTACCCTTGCCCTCATTGTTTCTCGTTGTTCTAACTTGTTTTAGACTAACAACATTAATTGCAATATGGTTGTACACTTCTCCTTTCCTGACTGGATCGTTGTTTAGGTGAGATTGACGTGCCTACTCTTTTGCTATGGACTATACGAGGGGGAGATAGAGACTCGAAGGCCAAACCATAGAATACTAGTTAGTTGTGTGGTAGTTTTCTATAAATGTAAAAGCTTACATTCTTTTTCAAATGTAAAACTTCTATATTTTGTAAAGTTGATTTAGTTGTTGTGAATGAATAGTTAGTATTTATGAGCACTTTGTTTATTGTGGGCTAGACAGCGTACTACCGTCGATACCGCGGCGTAGGCTAGGCTTGGATACGCACTCGTATCCCGACAAGTGGGTACGGGTCGTGACAAGTTTTTATGGTGGCCCATGCAGGTCTATTTTCGTAAAAGATTGCGAACTTGTGGTAGTACTTAAGTTAGTCGTACTACTGCAAGCCTGCGACTAGTATGCTCATTCACAATTATGATTGATTTGATCTTAGGAGAATACCAGGACTAGGAGTCCCTTATTTAATTCTATTGGTAGGTAAATAAGGTTGCTACATAGGCCATATAATTCTATTGTATTTTAATACGAGGGTATGATCCAAGGTTGGCATTTTCCGAAAAGATTCGCAATAAACCTTCGGATGTCTGCGAGCCGTTCCTGCAGGCCTCGAAGTTCTCTAAGGTTCTTCGGAGGGTCCATGTCAAGGACGGCTTTTGTCTTCTCGGGGTCGATATGGATGCCTTTTGCAGTGCTAATGAAGCCCAAGATCTTTCCACTGGAAACCCTGAGGAAGGTTTTGGCGGGGTTCATCTTGAGCTGATATGCCCGCATGAGATTGAAGACCATCTTCAGATCTTGTAGGTGATCACTTCGTAGACGGATCTTGACAGTGATGTCGTCAACGTAGCATTCGACTGTCTTATAGAGGTGATCACCTGCATTTTTCAAGCCAAAGGGCATTACTGTGTAGTAGTAAACCCCCTTCAGAGTCCTGAACGACGTGTGCTTTTCGTCATCTGGGAACATCTTGATTTGGTTGTCGCCTGAGTACCGGTCCACGAAGGACATGCGCTCGAAGCCACATATATTGTCGATCATTACGTCGGTGATTCGGAGGGAAAACTCGTCCTTCGGGCAAGCCGAGTTGAGGTCTCGGAAGTCAATACAGACTCGGATCTTCTCGTTCTTCTTAGTGAAGGGGTCGACGTTGGCTACCCACTCTGAATGTTGCTCTTCGCGAATAAACTTGCTGGCCAGGAGTTTATCTACTTCTTTGTCAATAGCGTCCATAATGTTTGGACGGAAGCGTCGCTGTTGCTGCTTAACGGGCTTAGCATCAGATAAGATATTAAGCTTGTGCATTACGACTTATGGGTCGAGCCCCGTTATGTCTTCGTAACTCCAGGCGAATATGTGGATGTATTCTTTGTTCAGTTGTACCAAAGATTTTTGAACCTTTTATGCCAAGCACTTGCTGATGAAAATAGGTTTGGATGAAGATCCATCCCCGAGGTCGATCTGCTCGACTTCGTCTTCGGTAGGGGGTTCTCGTAATTTGAAGTGATATTCCCATTGTGTGCCTAGGTGTTGAGCCCAGGGTTCTTCTTCGAAGAACTCTATCGTTTGATTGTCGTCTTTATCTTCTGAAGGATGCGCACACATTATATTTGCTGACAGCACCTTCCTGAAGATTGAGCCAACACTAGTGTCGGAGTCCCAAGTTGAAGCCTCAGACGTGTGAGAGTGTGCGACGTCTTCTGCTTCTGAACTTTCTGGGGTTGTTAGGGGCGTGATGTAGCCCGCCCTCCGTTGAGTACAGAGATAATAGTGTTGTGGCTTCCCTTTCGGAATAGGGAGTTGTAAGGAAAGACGTCGGCCCTTGCCATAGTTTAGACCTTGGCCGCTTTTTAGGTTGTAGCCCATCTTTTGGATGAGATACTTGGCTCGATCATTGTACCAGTAAATTTGCATCCTGCCGGTGTCAGGTTCTGACTCCGTCGATGGAAGGTCTTGGTGACGCTCGACTTTGCCGAAGATGATAGGTTTCTCGTCCTGGTTCCGAGGCGGGACTATATAACACTCTTTGGTACAGGATAACTCGATTTACATGATTAAAAGTCATTATTTGTGTTTACAACGACTGTAGAGCATTATCTAGAGTATACATGGCATTCCAATACGGAAGACTAGAATAATTGAAAGATACCTTTTTATAGATAAAATACAGTATCTTGTTCCGAGGGATTACATCATCAAGGGACGGTGAATCCATATTGGCGGATATGTACTATCCCAGTTCTTCGTCAGTGAGTACTGGAGCAGCCTGAGGTGGTTCGGAAGAACCTATTGGGAGCTTGGCCTTTGTCGGCTCTGGTGCCGATAGAGATACATGGGCCTTCTCTTGAAGCTTAAGATGGGCTGAAGACTGAGGATATATGCCTTTAAGCCGCACCTTGAGAGGTGCCTCAGTTGGTGTTCCGGCGACTGGTGCCTTCCCACATAGTTTTGCTACGAGAGGAGCCGATATTTGGGAGGCTTTTCCTTGAGTCGTATCTTCAAGGGGGCTTCAGTGGATGCTCCGCCTAGAGAAGTTGGTGCCCTCCTGCGAAGTTTAACCACTATAGGAGACGGTATTTGAGGCAACTTTCCCTTGAGTCGCACTTTCAGGGGAGCGTCGATTGTCATCTCTTCCTCCAAGTCAGCTTAGGCTTCGGCTTCGACTTCATCATTGGCATCGTTGGCTTCATCTTCGAGATGAATCGATTTGTAAAGATCAGAGTCGGTAAAGAAGGCCTCAATCCCTCTTAAAGGATCGACATCAGCGAACTCTGTTCGGACTATGCCGTTAGTGGATACGTACTTCATACATTGATGGAGAGTGGATTGTACCACCATATATTCGTGTAGCCACGGTCGCCCTAACAAGATGTTGTAGTTGATGTCCGCATCCACAACATAAAAGGTCACTTTGGTCTATAGATCATCGATATGGCACTTCAGCCGGATCTTCTCCAGTAGCTCACTCTTGCTGGCATTGAAGCCACTGATTGTAGTGTGGGATGCCATCAGACAATGCATCGGGATCTCCAATATTTGGAGCAGAGTTCTGGGGATAATGCTGAGAGAAGACCCCATATCGATCTTCATTCGATACACCTTGATGGCACCGGCATACCCTATGTAATACAGTGGTCTGTTGTGCCTGTTATTCTTGAGCAACATGTCTTGTTGAGTGAATGTGATGTTGCGGATGATCTTCACACATTATAATAGTATGGACATGCTGTTGGATCATCCTCAGGATCCTTGACCTGACTGATAAAATACTCATCATCCTTCAGGGCTTCGCAGAGAGCCTCCCGAGTATCTTTAAACTGGCGGAGAAGCTCGAACAAGAACAGCCAAGCTGGAGTACTAGCAAGTTGTGCCTGTATATCGAAGTTGTGGGGTTTGGTTAACCCCGAAGCATTGTCTCTTCGTAGAGGCCTGTCGAAGCGGTCCTTTTTATGCTTATGTTTGTCAGCTGCTGGAAGATGGGAAGGACCTTCACCTTGAGCAACCGAGGAGGTGACGGGAGGTGCCACTTCGATAGGGGCTTCCTCATGCTGAGTGTTCTGCTGTGAACGCATTTGTACATGAAGTACCTCCTTGGGGGAGGAGGTCACCAATCGAAATGACTTGGTCTCCTTATCTTTAGCTTTGGAGGTAGAATGTACCCCGGTTGAGTCAGTTTCGGAGCGAGATCTAGGTGTACCTATATGATCTCCCCCCGAGATATGGTGAGTGGAATCAGTCCACTCGTATTGTCACAAGTCGGCGGAAGGTTGACCACCTCCAATGTCACCATCGGGATGGGAACAACACCATCTTGAGTTGTAGTAGGCGGTAAGGTGTCAAACTGGAGCGACACCATGTTAGCCAAGACTTTCTTCTCCTCATAATCGACTGAGATGACGTTCGCATTGATCATGCATCGTATGTAGTTCTTGAGGATATTGCAGTCTTAAGTTGGATGTCCAATGAACCGATGGTGGTGACAGTACCTCGGGTCGCCCATGCTGCCCACCTCATCAGGACGCTTAGGATCAAGCAACTTGATCTTGTCACACTGTTTCAGCATCTCGAAGACTTGTAAGGTGTCCTCGTTATTGAAGGAGTAGACCTTCTTTGGCCTCGGTGCAGGTGGAGGCTTCTGAGCGGGTCCCTGCGTGCTTTTTGAAGCATTGACAGTCAATGCATGCTTTCCTTCCGCCTCGCGCCTACTGTTGCTGGTAGCAGGCCGTTTCTCTTTGTCGTCGACGGCGGGGAAGTTAACCCCTAGAAGGCGAGCATTATGTGCCTTCTTCTCAGCAGTTTTGGCCCCGATTATCAATAAACTCCTATCGGAAGGCTGGGTGGAGTCGAGCCAGAGCTTGATTGCAGGAGTCATGTTCATGCTGTAGGCATCGATCAGTACATGTTCTGGCATACCCAGAGGCAATCTTAAGCATGCTTGTCGAAAACGTTCGATGAAGGCTCGAACAGTCTACTGCTCTGTCTGGCGCTCTTCTATTAGAGATGACATGGTCATGTCCTTTCCACCGTCGTAGAATCGGTCGAGGAAGAGGCGTGTCAAGTCATCGAAGGATGATATGGAGTGGTCAAGAAGACTATAGTACCAGTCGTAAGCGGCTCCCTTCAATGCCCCGACAAATAGGCTGATGAGTAGGACGTCTTCCTTTGGGAGAGGTCCCGTTTGAGGCTGGAAGTAGGTCAGATACCGGTGAGGAGAATCCTTCCCATCATATGGTGTCAATGTTTGTGGTTTATACTTGGAGGGTAAACCAGTTTGTTCCGTTCGAGAGGGTAAGGTTACGGGATTTCCATCTTCTGACAATTTTCTTGCTTGTTTTATACATCAAAGCGCTCGCGCAGATCTCTGATCATGTCAACCAGCACTTCTGTAGAACTGGGAGCCGGTGAGGGTGGTAAGGTGTAAAGCTCGACATTTGAAGGAGCCGACGTCCGAGGTGTAGTATGACGATCAGTACCCAAAGATACCCGTTGAGGGGGTATGCTTGATTCAAAATTGGCCCTTGGATCGGGACAGGTGAAAATAGATGCCCTTACTAATGGTTGAGATGCCAGAGCGGTCCGAATCTCAAATACCATTTGAGTCAAGGATTGCATGGCGGCAGATAGGGTTTTGAGGCTCCCTTCCAGGATGTCCATGTGCTGTACGATGTCCAGAGCTAGAGCATATGACTCTCCTTCATCACCACCCCCAGCTATTTAGACTGGCATAACATGGGTGGAAGTGGATGGATCGGTTGAGGCTTCGATTTCGACCTAACTTTTCTGCGGAAGAGCTTCCCCTTCTGAGACCTCGTGCTGGCTACCCCCTGCTACCTCGGGGTCGGTTTCTTGGAGAACGTCCTCATCTTTAAGCAGAGGGTTGTCATGGATAGCAGGAGTTTGATCACTCCCAGCTGATGCTTCCGCTAGAACCTTCTTCCTTGACCGGGTGCTCTCAAACACCCTTGACGACGGGACCATTGTTTTGTTTTTCCTCGGCTAACTCTTGGACGATGCTGCTGAGGTCGAGGGATTGATGGTTGTCTTTCTCCCTGATGAATGGGAGTTGGAGACAACATGGCAAGAAGCGACCTTGGGCTTTGACTCATCTTCAACTGGTACCTTCTTTCTGAGACGACGTCTGATGGGTACAACAGATTGCAGTCGCTGGAACACAGACTGCCTGGATGATGGAGCCGTTGTTTTGCAACAACAGAAGTTAATGGTAACCATAGCACAAGTATGCCCCGCGAGGGGCGCATCGTGCTTAACGGTCAGCTCTCCGGATCTCCGTTTGTGAGTGATCACATTACGCAAATCATGAGGGGAGAGTTTCACTTTGACACCCCCTTCAGGCGCATGGCGAGGCCAAGTGCCGGGGTAGTCATGTGAATGTTGCACCCCTGATCCAATTCCAATGTATGAGATATGCCCGTATCATTAGTGGGGGAGCAACATGTACTGCGACTTGAACCCACTTCATTCGCACAACCAACGTGGGCGTGTGGGTTCAAAGTCACAAGTTTTGCCTCGCACGACTTGGTTCCAAACGCAGAAGATGCGCTTAAACGAGATGGGGACTTTAAGAGTCGGCTCGTATCGGGTGCAAACGCACTTGAGTTAACTCTGTACAGTTTACCATCGACAACGTACATGATTTTGAGCGCACATCTCCAGTTTACTGTAGGCGTAGCACATTTGGGGCGCATGGCCCATGTTTTCTTGGATTTCTTCGTGCCAGCCCACGAAGGCATATTGTACTCAGAATCCAACTCACCCTCGCCACGACAGCGAGTGATTCTGTCAAAGACAGAGGCCCTTTCCTGCACGCGAGTAGGAAGTTAGATGCACATTTGTTTCGTTGGCGCATCTTCTTCGACTGGGAAGAGGACAGTTGGAGAATGCAGTCAATACTGCATTTTCCTGGCAGATACACAGAACTGGCGGGTGCATCTTGCTTGCTGATAATGTCAGCAGGAAGGGTGGGCTGCGGTGGCGCGTTCCCTTCAGTGGTGGTGCTCGGTGCATCTCCTTTGCGCACCCAAACTTGGCGAGTCATCTTTGGCTTTGGCAGCCGCTTCGAAGGACTTTCTCTGCCTTCAAAGATGAACTCCTCATACGCCTGTTGATTGAGGTGCACCACGAGTGTCTTGTGGGAGGAGCCAAGCTTGATGTCGTCAGATTGCGACATAACGTTTTTGTCAGAAGAGAAAGACGACCCCAACAGAGTCGCCAGCTTGTTTGTCATCGAAAATACGACAAGGTTTTATTGATATAAAACTTTGGTATTTCAATTATAAACATAACAGTATACGATGTAGGACTTAGATGTAGTTTAGGAGTACACTTTTATTTTTATTTGGGAACTATATCGGTGGAGCAAGTGGTAATATGTTGACTTCGTTGACGATCTGACGACGATCTTGGATTCTCGGAAAGTCCGGGCTGCTCTGGATGCCTGAGAGTTTGGAGGAGAAGTAGATGTTACGTGTCTCTTCTTATCTCTGTAGGTAGATATGATGATATATCTGTCTGTGGGTGAGTGGATGAAGGAATAATCCTTCTATTTATAGGTAGCAGACTGGTCTGCTCAAGCACGCAGATGCAGGATGTGCCTGTACGTGGGAACGCCACGTGGCTGATGCTATGGGACGCATGGACGATGCGCCCTGAGTTGAAGCTGTATCTTGTTAGAACTGCACAGTTCGACTGCAGTAGAGCTGACATATGGCAGCTACGAAGATTCGGCCATTGCTGAGAACTTGGGTGGTTAGCACCCATTCCTAGGCAGAACTGAGTTAAATGACTCGTGATGCGTGTTCATGGCTCAAAGGTCTCAGATTTGGTGGAGGGTTATCTGTCAGAATGTGCCTAAGATCTGGCGCATGGGGCGACTTGGTCTATGACTTTCAAACGTCACAAACAAGTCTGGGCACATGGCTTCTGTGGCGCATGCAGAGCTTCGAGTGCATGGCTATGGAGGCACATACAGAGACTTGGCTTCTGTCTTTTAGGATCAAGAGTAAGTCGGAAGCGCATGGCTTTTGAGGCGCATGCAAATTGCTGGGCGCATAACAGTGGAGGTGCATGCAGGAAATTTACTTCTGTCTTTTGGGATCAGGAGTAAGTCGGAAGCGCACGACTTTTGAGGCGCATACAAATTGTTGGGCGCATGGCTGTGGAGGCGCATGCAAGTTATCGGTCGGCCATATGGCAAAGCACAGATGTAGCCGACAAAAGCAAGTAATGATGATGCTGACATCTGTGGCTCTTCGTTTTCTACAAAAAGCTGCCAACCTTTCAGTCTTCGGGGAACGTGCTGCCGACTCTGTCACATAGCATTAAATGCTTGATAGATGACGAGTTTAAGTGGGTACATCAGTTTATGCCCCACTAGGCACATAGGTCTATGTCCCATTGGGCGTATCTGCCGTATGGCGCATACTTGTTGGCCCGTCTGTTGAGTTTTTCGAGGCATTAATGGCTGTTTTGACTTGGTTGAATATGAAGAGGCAGATTTATTGCACAGAATATGAGAAGACTCCTACTTGGCGCATGGGCGAAGATTGCCCCCAGCCTATAAATAGCTTTGTGAAGAGTTTTGTTTTTCATTTCACTTAGCTTTCCTTCATAGAAACGAACTCGATCGGTCATCAGCCTTGGCGAGTTGACGATGAACTCCTTCCGAAGACGAAGATGTACCGAGTTGGTATTTTCACCATCGGTCCTGTTTTCGTACAAGCCTGTGAAAGTGCCTGTTGCATCAAACTATCGGGATCGTCGTGTCCCAACATAGGCTGAAGGTGCATGTTGCATCCAAAGATCGGAAAGGTCGAACCCTGATTTTTGTTATGCTGGAAGAGCCGCAAGTTAGGGCTATCGTGCCTCAATTTTGCTAGGCTAGAAGAGCCACTCGTCCTGCTAGAGTGCCCGCATGCTAACAAGGAAGTGATTCGCTCTGAATATGCACTGTGCCTACGCTAAGATGCTGGAATGATGCGCCTAGCTGTAGCAATTGAGTGATGCACCTGACAAGTGATGCGCTTGGCTGTAGTTTTTAGGATTTTCTTTCTCTGTGTAAAAAAATTCTCCTTTGTAAAAGAGTTTTAGACATGTAATAGACTTTCATATGGAATAAAAGCCCAATTTTTATGTCTCTTGGTTGTTTTCTGCTGTACAAAGTGTTTTACTGAGTTTTCTGTCGCATGTAAATTTGGGCGCATAAGAGTTAGGGCGCACAGGTTTTGGCCTAAGATACGCCTGAAATTCCATGCATCTACAGCATGGTCTCGGCTTCGACCGAGGACACCTTGGTGACCACTCCCTCGACGCAGCAACAAGAAGAGAACCAGACTCCAGAGGACGCAGCGCCTCCACCAACTACAACCCTTGTTTCTGATGTATCAGAGGCAGGCCCGTCTCAGACTCCTGCAGAAGATAGGCAGAAGCAAAAGGAGGTTCACTTTGACAAGCCTCTTAGAAAAGACTCGATAGTAGGGCCTATCACATCCTACAACTTCGACATACTGGCACAGCCGGCCAATATCCCGGCTAGATGGCCACTTTTCGAGATCCTATGTCTCTCCAAAGAGACCCGGGTTGCGCTTAGCGAAACCTTACAGAACGTCGAGTCCTTCTTTACCCAGGTGCGACCACCAAAGGAAGACCCTGCGGCTTGCCCATATTGTCACAGCGTGGTCGAAGTGATCCCTAGTATCACCTTCACCCAACAAGACATGCTGCTGAAGAACAACCGACATAATAGGCCTATGTACTATATAGGGTATGTTGGTGCCATTAAAGTTGATTGCATCCACATCAACTCGGGATCCTCTCTCATCATCATCCCAAGGAGTCTGCTCCAAACTGTAGGAATTCCGATGCATCGACGGACTGTATCAAACACAACAATCAACAGCTTCAATGCGAAAAAGAGCGAGCCTCTGGGCAAAATTCGCTTGAAGTGCCAAATCGACAATCTCCACATCGAAGTGACTTGCTATGTCATCGACGCTGACATAAATTACAAATATTGTTGGGACGACCATGGATCCATGAGTACATGATCGTTCTTCCACCCTCAATCAGTGCATGAAGTATATGGCTAGCGACGGGACTATCAAGACCGTGTTCGCTGACATCGATCGATTCCGGGGACTTGAAGCCTATTGTACGGATGGTGATATATACAAGTCAATCCCTTGGGACGATAAGGGCAATGATGCTCATGATGAGGCGGAGACGGTCCCATAAAGCGCAACGGTTGCCGAAGAAGCTCTAAAGGTTCGACTGAAAGGAAGACCACCAAGGTGTCTGCGTCTCTCGTCGTCAAGCTCCGAGGCAGAGCACCACCTTTGCTCTCAGTAACATCAGATGACGGCCAGGAGCCTATATTAATAAGGCTACCATGGAGGTCTCCAATGCTGACCATGAAGGCTCAGGAGCCTCCAACTACGACCCCTTTGGTGATCAAACTAAAAGGGAAGCATCCTCCTCTAGCTCCCTCGACAGCCCTAGTCCTCACCGATGAGGAGCTAGGAGACTACATCTGCGCCAAGACGGAAGCACACTCTTTTGATGATGTAATCCCCCGAGATAAAATCTCTCATCTTATTAATAGAAAGTTGTCTTCGAATTACTCTTGCGCATATTGGAACACTAGATATTTCCTAGACAACTCTCTATGTAAGCTACAAAAGCAAGTGACAACCGCCAACCATGCGAGCCAAGTTGTCCCCTTCCGGGAAGCCTACTTTTTCATTCCAGCAAGGAGGAAAGAAAAGGAAACCATCATCTTTGGACGAGTGGAGCATCCTCAGCGACTAGCTCCCGAAGATCCAAAATCCGACAGCGGTAAGATGCAGGTCTACCGCTACACTACTCAGGCCAAACACCTCATACAGAAGATGAGTTACGACCTGAACAGCAACAAAGGGCTCAAGTATGGTAAAGGCCGGTGCCTTTCCTTACAGATTTGAGCTCCAAAGGGAAAGGCCCAAAACTATTACCAACGCACCCGTCGCGGGTTGGGTTATATTACGCCTACTTCCACTTTAGAATGCTCGAAGACAGAAGTCATGATGCACTCACACTCTTCTGACTCCTCAACCTGGGACTCCTATACCAGTACCGACCAGGTCTTCAAAAGGATGTTGTCAACTAACATGGCCTCTGCAAGCTTTCCAATCAAGGACGAAGACTAGGCACTCAAAATAACTCATAGATGAATCGTGGGCTCATTGCCTAGGATTTCAATACGAATGGCACCGCGTGCATTCCGAATCTCCCACATCTCATTGTTCATGAATTCCTTTGAAAAAATTCAACCCTTCTATACCTTTCCCTAGCGGAAAACCTTTTAAGTTTGTATTACCTCTGGATTGAATCCCTACACCTTAGTGAAGTCGCGTCTACCATGTCCATATTACCTCTGAGTAGTCGCCTATCCCATGATGACTCCATGCTGTCATAACCACCTAAAAAACATTTCACGTCCATGTCACCTATGAAGTATTATTCTATACCGTGTCTACCATGTCCATATTACCTCTGAATAGTCACACTTTTCCTATGATAGCCTTGAGTTGTCATAGTTTTCTAGAAAAAGAAAATATTTCATGTCCATATTACCTCTGAGCTATTATTCTGGAAAATGGTGCTTGCCATGTCCATATTACCTCTAAGTAGGCAACCCTTCCATAACAACCCCCCATGGTTGTTACTTGTAGAACCCTTCACGTCCATATTACATCTGAGTCGTTCTATACTCCCGTGGAGTATATCCATGCCATATCCATATTATCTTTGAGTAGTCGCCTTCTACTTGATTGATCTTATGATTATCATGGCAACATAGAAAATAGTTCACGTACGTCCTGGCAAAGATTATGCTTGCCACGTTCATATTACCTTTGGTTAGGCATGTCTTCCATGATGACCCCTTGTCATGGTCATCAAGGGCTAGAAAACCTTTCACCTGTGCTCGTTAAAGACAAAAAAATAAAGAGACAGAAAAGCCATTATATAGAAGCATGTGGCTACAAAGACCTATTACAGACTCTTTGTAGTTACATACACAGAGGCATTTAATGCTGAAGCTTAAGCATGGCGTCAGTCTTGCAACATAGGTGATGGGCATTTCGCTTGCAAAGAGACATGTGTTCATGCTTCTGTTCAAAGTACCCTGAGCTTGACCCAAGTTCGGGACACTTTGAAGGGGGTCTTATAGAAGCATGAAAAATCTCAGCATAATACAAGATGAAGAGGCGCAGGCGGTCAAGCACGCTAACAGCAAAGACAAAAGTCACAAACAGATAAAAATCTCAGAAGTCCTTTTTTTTATTAATCATGGCTATAGACTCGTCACGATTATATAAAAGACTACATAAAGACATAATTACAAGGATCTGTTACAAAATAATTTGTGATTATATGTGCCAAATTAAAAACTCCTACGGATCTATGCCGGGGTTACACTTTACAATGTGATCGTCATGGAGAGAGGCACTATCGATAGAAGATGTGAATACAGTCTCCATCAAAGTCTCCACCACAGCTTCCCCCTCCAGACGTGCAGCACTTTCGGAAGCAGCTATTGGCCCGCCGAAAGCTTAAGCCACAGCGCAGCAGGAAGGCCCTTTTTCAAAAGGGCATCAGCTTCTGAGGCTCTTTTAGCCTAAAAAAAGCACGCCGACGCCAATGAGCAGTGCAGAGCACAACCTGTGGCTCTCCGGGTTGGCCAACCACCCACAAGCTAGGTCGTCAGGACCTCCAAGACCATCAAGGCGTCGCCCAAGTTCGAACTCTTCATGAGAAGCGTTCCAGCACGTTTCGAGGCTCATTAACAGTTCTTCTACGAAGGCATAGCCCCTTTGAACAAAGGAATCCTCAACCAAAATCTGACTTAGGCAAGGCCAATCGCCGCTCGAAGCTAAGTCTGGATCCAGCATGGTATTGAAGGACAAGAAGAAGAAGAAGACGTGACTCTTCAGAAGAAACTCCCTTTTTATATAGGGCGGAAGTGATCCAAAATGCAGGCCACATGGCCGACGGTCAAAGTTCCCAAATCAATGGGATGAACCTAGGACTCAGCACGATGAACCTCCTTAAATATAGTTTATTTGACTATGTCCTAGACTATCCTAGGACCCCTTAAAATTCCCCAAGTAATGGTGGCAATTAAGTGGGAGTCGTTAATTAAGGAGTGGTCATTCATTGCTCTTTAAAAGAAGACTTCAAAGCCAAGGCCTTCAATCCAGAGGGGCAGCTACACTCCTGCGCCAACATCAGGTGCAGACTAGTGACATTTTTACACCAACTCAACTCCAATGACGCAGCACTCTGCTCCGACCCAGAAGCTCAACTACCTTTCATCAGAGACTTGGGAGATGCCATTGCATCCAACACAAGTCCGCCTACCGCTCCAAAAGTACAGTAACCTCGTCAACCTGAAGCACAAGCCTAATCGTCGCCCTAAAGCACAGTGACTTTATCGCTCAAAACACAGCCTTCTCGTCGCTCATACGCACAGAGGCTCCGTCGACTTCGAAGCATAGTCCACTCGTCGCCTAAACGAACAGAGGCTTCGTTGTCTCCAGAAGAACGGTCTACTCGTCGTCCCAGAAGCGCAGCCTTACTCAGACCTCGCCAATGGTGCAGAAAGCCTAATTCCATCCAATCGGTTTGCTTAAACTCACTCTCTCAAAGATAGGATTGGGGTTAATCATGATTGATATCTTATCAAGTTGATTTAAATCTTAGACGATGATCAATCAGAATCGAAATCTGAGATAAAATCCCAAGATTTACTCGTCTGCATCCGAACAAGCAAATCGGTACATGCCACATGTCTCATCCTTCGATTATTTTGATAACCACCGGAGATCTCAATTGAGAGGAATCTTAATATCCGCCACGTGTCAGCACCGCAGAAGCCCACACCGTAAAATGACGGCTGATTACTTCATATCTCAAAACTCTAATGCACATCGCATATGTGCTCTCTTCTCCTATAAATAGAAGGAGTTTTTCTTCAACAAAAAAGGAGAGACTACCGAATATCAAATCTCCAGCTCCAGGCATCCTCTTGATCGGCAACCCTAGAGTTCCATCAAAGGCATCAGAAAGTCAAAGCAAGTTCAACCCGTCGTCAGATCGTCAACGGAGTAAAGGAGCCACTGCAGTGCTCGAATTCCACCGTCATACTTTCCCATAAACTCTTCCCCTTGTACTTAGAATATCCTATTTAGGACTTCCTTCTCTGTACACAGGTCTTCCCCTTGTACTTAGAATATCATGTTTAGGACTTCCTTCTCTGTATACAGCTCTTTTTTACGTTCAATAAACAAAAAGATCGTTCAACCTTTTGTGATGTCGAACAATAGTCACATAGAAAAACCCATGGATACAAGTCTCAGCAAAATAAAATGAAATGATACAAGTCTTAAATGAAATATAAAAGAAACCACTACAAGTCCACAACTCTGACAAGATATAAAATATAAATAGCAATAAATGAAGAACTACTCAGGTGCAACCTCGTTTTCCTCTGCCGATACACAAGAAGATTATACTTCCGGCCCGTACTCCTCAGGAAGGATCCTGTCAGCTATATCTGAGAAATAAGCAGTTCCTCATGGGACATAGCAAGGCACATAATATATAAGCTAAAGTACAATAAACAAAATATCTCGGGTTAACTAAACAAAACTAACATGAGGCTTTGAGGACAACATTCGTAAACACAAACATCTCCAAATTAAAAGACATCTAGACCTAGCATACATATAGTCGTAGCTCTGGTACTGGAGTCTCAATAGTAACTAAGAGAGAAACATGGATCACAGGAAACATATAATCTCTTCGAATAAATATATATATACATATTATAAAAGGGTAGTGTATGGCATGGCCCGCACAAGTAGTAATTGTCCTCAACTCTCAAGAATCAATAAGTTGCATCCACAACTTACCGTTTTAACCTCTATCTAGACGGCAAATCCTATGACACACATCCATATAAACAAATAAAATAACAATACCAACCCTATCCTACATTCATCAGCAAAATTCGTTATCTCAGTAAATCAAGCTCAGGTATCAGGAATCATACATGTGTCAATCACGGTATCATGTAGGTCTCAATGGAATAAAAATCTAAATATCTCAGGAAGGCTCAAGATATCAATACTAGACAACTTAATTGTTTAACACACCCAAATATAATCCAGAAGCACGTATTGATATATCCACGAAGGTCCAAGACAAAAAATAAATACAAAAAATAAAATAAAAGATAAACATGAACTAACAGTAGAAACAAGCAATTTTCTGATTCTGCAGTGTGAACATAAAAAGTAGCTTTCGTGTCCATGCCTTCGAAATCCAATTCTCCTAAATAATTAATTAACTACTTAAGTATTTAATCATGAAACATATAATATGACTTAATTAACTAATTTAATATTACTAACTATTGTAAATATATCCGAATATAGCAAGAAATTATTTAGATTCATACACAACACACATGTTTCATGAGACATCGGAACCTAGTTTTATGGTTTTCAACTTCTGAAATTGTCGGTTAAGCCCCTACTTCGAGTGTACACACATAAATCATCTAAAATCATAAAAATAAAAATTTAAAATTATTTGATACAGAAATAGACTATGAATTCTAGATTTGAAATTCTAAAAAAAAAATATAGCTAGTTGATTCTATGTCGGCTAGTCTACCGAAAACTTGTCCGGAATATCGCCAACTTTCAATATAAATAAACATAAATAAAATATTATTTTAAAATATATTTAACACTGATTATTTCATAAAAAATAAGCTGGTATTCAGTGGTCCAATTAACCACCAAGTTTTGGCTATTCTTTGTCAGTCAATTACCCGAAAAGCAAGTATTTTGACACCTATTTTTTTCGATCAGATCTAAGATGATAAAATTATAAAAAAATTCTTAAAAATCATATTTTATAGTAATAAACATACACTAGATTCAGTTTTAAAAAATTCTAATAATATCATAGGGTTCCTTCACAATGGTGCTAAAAATTAATGCTACTGTAATCCGATTTCTTAACAATCCTATATGCAATCTTTAGAGATAAAAATATGGAGTAAAAGATATCAAAATATAGTTTTTGAGACATTAAACTCAGATTTCCTACCAAATTATTAT
Source organism: Iris pallida (assembly GCA_029216955.1). Taxonomy (NCBI): domain Eukaryota; kingdom Viridiplantae; phylum Streptophyta; class Magnoliopsida; order Asparagales; family Iridaceae; genus Iris; species Iris pallida. The sequence continues at coordinate 2,781,361 of JANAVB010028197.1, forward strand.
CATGAGGTTTGAGATGGAAAATGATAGAAATTTTGGCGAAATCGTTTGCTAGAAGGGTTTTGGATATTTCTCCTTGCTAAAGGTCCTAACTTTTTTGCCTTGCTTGCTTGCTAACCCATTTTTGATGGATTTGAAGGTGTTGACAATGGTTCTTGAAGGTTGGTTGGTGAAGATGGTGTTTCTAGGGTTTGTTTGGTGGAGTTTGGATGGAAGGATGATGAAAAGGATGAGTTTTGTGGTGGAGGAGGAGGTATTTGATGAAGGAGATGATGGTGGAAGGCTATGGGCTTGTTGTTAGATGAAATTTTGGAGGGAGAGGTGTAGGGTCGGCCAAGGAGAGGGGAGATGGTTTATGATGGTTAGGGTTGGCCACTTTAGGGCTGCTCTTGTCACGCCCCGACTTGCCAAATCTGTCGTCCACGTCTTGACTCGAGATACATCGATCCGTAAAGCCGGGGCATGATGTCATACAAGTCTTTATTGGACTTGTACAAGGCAATAACATGCACTTGAAAATTCTTTTGAGGCGACGAGTTTGAAATTAAACAGTGTGGAGAGTTGAAGACGTAGAATAGGAAAAAATTTAGCTTTTCATTCATAAAACTTGCAAAATATATGCAAGGTCATCTTTACATTTCATATGTCGTTGCGACTACATCTTTGAAAACACAAAAGAAAACTTTCGACAAGCTACCATGAAATAATCCTTCGATCTAAATTGGGCTTCAAAATACATCAAAATATGAGAGATTCGAGCCTCCTCCCATTCTTCAGCTTCAGTCTAGTCTCGAGCTTTCGCAGCGCGCTCATCACCTGGGGAGTTGGGGTTTAGCACACTTACTAGTGGATGGGATGAACCAACTCATCTAAACTGACACTGCTTATTAAGGATTCTAGCATACAAAGTGATCTTTCCATTTAGAACTAGATAATTTGCAGTTCATATCGAAGGCACATTTTAAATAGTAAATAACATAACCAATCTCAGCTTATCTTACCACAACCGTGCTTCTTTCCTGCACAAAATAGATATAATACTTACCACCTGCACAAGATAATAGATGAGCATGCAATCTATCTTATATGCGGTCATTGGTGATATCGACACCATGAAGGATGATTACGTAGCATTGCGACGCGCCCTACCAGTCCAGGTTACGAGCCTAACTGGACGTCTCGCAATGCCTCGTACCGAAGCACGATTCCATAATTTTCTCCTAGGCCGATTCGATCCCAGCGCCCTGGGTACCGTTTCAAGGAAAGCTCAGCTTGTGCACAAGTTGTCCATGACCACGCGAATGTATGAACAGTTTAATATGTATGAACTAAATTACATAGCACGGACAGTACTAAACAACATAATCATTCTATTTGTGCAAGAGTTCTTTTCCTCGAAGTCGAACGTTCTGATTTAGCGTCCCGTAGGCACCAAATTCTTTGAGACGTAATATTTTGCAACCAATATTTCTTCATTATGTTTTGCAGATCATGAATTAATTCTCTCTTTCCTAAAACTTTATCTTTTCCCTTTTTGGTGTGAAATTTATAAATTTGGAGTTAATTTCTCTAAATTGATATAAATATCCCAAGTTCTTGATCTTAGTGGCAAAGTATACATCCAGTTAGCATCATCGATTTGATCGTTGAATTTTAAGAATTTGTTGGCAGAAAGGAGTAGAAAAGAAGGGTTCGAAGAACCACCCACCTAAAGAGATTGCACCGAGAGTAGGAGATCGCTTCGCGACGGTCAAACATCAGTTACATGAACTCCTGCAATTGTACGAGCATCGAAATAGAATCCCTCCTTCAATCATTCCTTCGAAATTCTTAAAGACGTATTCAGAAATCAATGCAAAAGCACTCTTATCAAACCCAAGCAAGAAAGCCAAGAAAACCAACAAAACTAATAACAGACCAGTTGTGTTGCTCTCTTTAGAGTTCATTCGCCAAGACATAGTCCACTGTATCTAGGACTTATTCCAGCAGTAGTTGATCTATTAGTTAGAATGGTACTCATATCATTCGTCCAAATTGATTTTATTGATGTCATGGTTTTTATATACCAAACTCGTCGCTGAGTCAGACTAAGCCATCAATATTTTTGACCATGTTTGACTTGCCACGAGCCTATTACGTAGTATTTTGCCCCAACGGACGAGGGGTACTGCATAAGATACGACTAAGAAAAAGTTTTGTCTCAAAACTTAAGAACAAGGGTCTGACCTTCTCGACAAAAAATGAAGGATACTTCTTCTTTATTTTTGCCTCTAGTTCGCACATCGACTCCTTAACTGAATGGTTATGCCAGAGTACACGACCCAAGGACATCGACCAACTCTGCAGGATCTTTTCTTTACGATCCAAAATTTGTACGGGCTCCTTCTAGTATGATAGATCGGCACGCAGCTCTAACTGATCGAAGCTAACCACATGACTTGGGTCATGCACATACTTTCGGAGTTAGAAGACATGGAAAACATTGTGCACTTCATCTAGGACAGGAGGTAGCGCAATCCAGTAAGTAACTGTCGCCACTCTTCCGAGAAACTCGAAAGGGTCTACAAATCTCGGACTTAGTTTGCCATGTACTCATAATTACATGATGCCCTGTATCAGCGTCACCTTCAGAAACATATGGTCCCCGGCTAAGAACTCTAACGATCGCCGACGAGTATCTGTATAACTTTTCTGTCGACTCCGAGCAATACAGAGCCTATCTCAAATCATGCGGACCTTCTCAACGGCTTGTTCGACTAGTTCTGGCCAGAGCACTTGTCGCTCCCCGATTTCGTCCCAGCACCAAAGCGGAGATCGGCACGTCCTCCCATAAAGTGCCTCCTAGGGAGCCATCTGAATGCTTGATTGATAACTGTTGTTGTACGACAACATTGCAAGCGACAAATACGTGTTCCAACTAGTCTTCAGATTAATTACACACAAACGCAGCATATCCTCGAGGATATGATTTACCCTTTCTGTCTGGCCATCGGTTTACGGGGGGTACGTGAAGCTAAGGTTCAGCTTAGTGCCCATCGTCTCTTGTAGACTCATCCAAAAATGTGAGAAGAATCGCCCATCTCTGTCCAAAATAATTATGGTAGGTACCCATAGAGTCATACAATCTCATCGATATAGATCTCAGCTAACCGATCGATGCTCCAAGATACTTTAACAGCGATAAAATGAGCAAATTTGGTCAATCGATCGAAAATGACCCAAATCACGTCATTTCCCTACGACGTCTTTGGAAGGCCCACGATAAAATCTATAGAGATGTTGTTCCACTTCCATACTAGATTATTGAGGTTCTGTAGCTCCCCACCTGGTCTTTGATGCTTGGCCTTCAACTGTTGACAGGCCATGCACTGTGAAACAAAAGTTGCCACGTCTTTCTTCATGTCGTGCCACCAAATGGTCGTACACAAGTCGTTGTACATCTTGGTACATCAGGATGTAACGAGTACTTCACATAGTGGGCCTCCATCAGAATTTCTTTTTTAAGTTCGGCATGGTCCGGCATGCATATTCTTCCCTTGTCATTCTGCCCTCATCCACTACGAAGTCTGCCTCCTTCCCTGTCGAAATCAGTTCGTACATCTTCTTGACGAATGGGTCGTCCTCCTGTGCGGTCTTTATATTGTTGTGCAAGCTCGAATCATGGTGCAATTAGGCCAATTGTGCTCCACAGTATCGAGTTTGGAGTTCGATGCCCATTTATGGCAAGTCTTGCTGTATGTCACGGTTGATAGCCAGGTACCCTGTGAACATTTTGCTCAGAGCATTCGCTATAATATTTTCCTTACCAGGCGTATACTCGATAGTCAAATCATAGTCTTTGATGAGTTCGAGCCAATGTTGCTGCCGTAAGTTTAAGTCCCGTTAGGTAAAAATATATTTGAGAATTTTATGATCCGTATAGATGCTACAAGCTACACCATAAAGGTAGAACCGCCATAGCTTCAACGTGAACACAATCGCTGCTAGCTCAAGATCATGTATATGATAATTCTTTTCGTGTTTCTTTGAGGGGCTCGAAGTAAACGAAATCACCTTATCCTTTTGCATAAGCACGCACCCTAAGCCAGTTTTCGATACATCGCTAAATATATGAAACCCTTCCGGTCCGTCCGAAAGTGCAAGGATTGGAGCTGAAATTAGTCTTTTCTTTAACTCTTGAAAGCTAGATTCACAATCGTCGTTCCATTCGAATGCGACTCCCTTCTGGGTGAGACGACTCACAGGCAACACAATCTTGGCAAAGACTTTCACAAATCTTCGGTAGTAGCCTGCCAAGCCTAGAAAACTTCAGATGTCGCCTGTCGAGGCAGGCCACTTCTACTCAACTATCGCTACAAATTTTTTTGGGTCCACCGTGGCGTCTTCTGCTAAAATAACATTCCCAAGGAATGTCATACTGCTCATCCAGAACTCGCATTTACTAAATTTTACACAAAGTTGATGTTCATGCCGAGTCTGTAGCACCGTCTTCAAATGTTCCACGTGTTCGTCCTCGCTTTTCGAATATATGAGAATTTCGTCGATGAATACGATGACAAATTTGTCTATGAATGATCAAAATACCCGGTTCATCAAATCTATAAAAATGGCAGGAGCGTTTGTCAAGCCGAAAGACATGACTAGGAATTCGGAGTGACCGTATCGAGTTCGAAAAGCAGACTTTAGCACGTCATCGGACTTGATCTTTAATTGATGGTAGCCTGAGCGAAGTTCAATCATGGAAAATACTGTTGCCCCATGCAACTGGTCAAACAAATTGTCTATCCTCGGCAATGGGTACTTGTTTCGGACCGTGGTTTTGTTAAGTTCCCGGTAGTCGATGCACAACCACTTTGATTCATCCCTCTTCTTTACAAACAACACTGGAGCACCCCAGGGGGAGATGCTAGGTTGAATATATCTACGATCTAGCAACTCTTGTAACTCTGCTTTTAGTTTCTTCAGCTCCGTCGGCACCATTCGATAGGGTACTTTAGATATCGGTCGAGTGTCCGAAAAGGTTTCAATGTTGAATTCTTTCTCTCGATCCGACGGCATCCCTGGCAACTCGTCTGGAAACACATCTAAAAAAATTTTTATGACTTCAGCCAGCATTGTCCCTGCAGTCTCCTTTCTCGTGCCTCCAACTGATGCTAAGTACCCGCTGCAACCATAATACAATATGTGCCTTGTCAAAATTGTCGATATCATCATTGCCGTCTTTGACACTACTCCACACGAATAGGAGAACTCAATTTTGTCAGGATGGCAGAACACAACTTTTTTCTCCGTACACTCGATAGTTGTGTGGCATGCACCCAACCAATCCATGCCGAGGATTATATCGTATTCCTTGATGTCAATGACGATAACTTCCAAGGATAGATTTCTCCCTCCGATACAGATGTAACCATCCCTACAAATTTGAGTGGCATGTATATCTACTCTCGATGGAGTACTAAAGCTAAGATTTCTATCTAATAATTGCATGGGTAAATTATTTTCTTCTACAAAGTCGGCAGATATGAAACTACGCGTAACATCCGAATCGAACAGTACTCTAGTAGGCATATTTTTATAGAGTAATATACCTATCATAATTGTGTCGAACATGAACGCTTCATCCTGAGTCAGTGCATAGACTCGGCCTTACGCCCCCTGGCAATTTTGCAGGTTCATGGGCTCTGTATTTGCGCCATGGACGGGGGGTACGCTGTTCTAATTTTGGACGTTCGTTGGTGGATATTGATTCACACTCCCCATTCAACAATCTGCCGCCTTATGGCCTAGCTGGCCACACTTGAACTATCCTCCTTGGCAATCGACCGCCAGATGTCCCATCCTGCCGTATTGATGGTACCGGACTACGGGATGAGGCCCTCGATACTCGATCGTATTCTGGCACTTGGTACACCATATCCTTCTGCATCGTGAGGATGCTTGTTGAAGTTGTTATGGATGCCTGACTCGATCCTTTGCGAAGCTTGACCAAAGATCCGCTCGCTATTAAGTAAAGCATTGTATGACTCTCTGTAGGTCTGACATCTTTGGTTCATGACGTCCCGACGTAGAACATCATTCAGCCTTGTTGAAAGCTCTCGCACCATACTTTCTTGTTCGACAGAATGGCCTTGTCAAACTTTGTTAGTTTTATAAACTTCGCATCGTAATCTTCGACTGACATATTTTCTTGCTTTAAGGACATGAATTCGTCTTCCTTCTATCAACGAATGGCACGAAGAATATGCTACTCGAGGAAGGCCAGTTTGAACATCTCCTACGAGATCTTGGTGTTGGGGTTGGCTTCGTGGAGCTCCTATTTTTTTGCCTACCACCAGTCGTAGGCACTCAAGTTTAGCTGCAAAGATGAACACCCAACTCTCTTGGACCCCTTGATGTTCAGGAGATTGAACAGGCCCTCAATCTTTACTAGCCACCCTATGACTTTGTCAGGCTCTGCTCGGTCGTTAAAGTCAGGCGGGTTCATCTACTTGAATTCGGTCGCTTGGAAGCGAGAAGAGGAAGACATATGCTTCGTCGTTACTGGTTGCACTTCTTCTTCTGATGCAACGATCGTCGAATTCTGTAGGGTCGCTGTGGTGCTCATGATCCTGGTCAGTGCCTCCATCTGCTTCAGTTGGGCACTGCTTTAGGCCTGGATCTGTGCTTGCAGCTGTCATTACTGCATCTCCGCCTGGCATTGTTAGACTTCCACGAGGCACAGTAATCGCTCCATGGCAAATTTGCTAGGTGTCGTATCCTTGGTGCTATCCGTGCTAATCAATATGGCGTTGACAGCGGTGATGCCTACTCTCTTCAACATTTTTAGAAAATTGAGCAAACCCGTTAGTATTCTCAAAATATCTACGGACTTGTCTGTATGGAACGATTATTTCATGCCGCATATGTCAAAAAGCATAATTTTTTAAAAATTGCAACAACATATAAAATGAAATTTTTTAAAAGTTTTGAGGTGTGAATCGTGCTCTGATACCAACTTGTCACGTCCCGAATCATTTTATCGATTGTGTGCTTCGAATCAATTTATGAATTATATGCTTGTGTGTTGTTGCTATAAAATACATGACAAGTAAAGAAAAAGTCCCAAATACTTGGACAGTGAGTATATCACGTCTTGACTTGATAAATAGATGGTAACACAGATAATAAGACCCAAGAACTGGGCAATGAGTATGCTTGAATAATGTCTGAAGGAACGTATGCTAAACAGATGCTAAGTCCCAACAATTGGGCAGTGAGTACGTTGAGTTTTGGTTAGAAAGATGTATAGTATCAAAGATGTGGATAAAAGATTGAGTAATCAGTATTCTATTATCCTATCACCGATGTAGAATGTTGATTACACTAAGACCCTGGATTGGATGGTATTTGTGAGCTCAGCTCAAGGCAAGATGGCAATACGAATGAGGATGGTGGCTGATTACTTAGTTTTCCTTATCATGCATTGTATATTTTCTTAATAGATAAGTTGCATGGTCATGGACAACTTGTGTACAAGGTAGTTCCTTCAATTGTAATCCAAGGCCACGGACCTGATTCATCCTGGGGGAACAAGGATTGGTGCCGACGTACTGGCATCGGTATACTAGACCTTCAGTGGGGCTAGCAACCCACACTGCGAGGGGCACCGTTATACCAGAAAGACGGTCCAAGATGGCGTATCCCCAGTGACCTTCATATAGATAGGTCCAGTGCTAATGATGTCTTATGCAGGCTGAGTAAGTTATTACTCAATTACAAGGAAGAACATCTGTTGTTGGTAAGAATCACCTGAATGGTGATAATTATGATAGTATAATATTATTTTCTAATAATGTCTTATGCAGGCAAAATAAGTAATATAAATATATATGGATGGCTATACGACCATGGGTAGGAAATCACCAAAGTGTGATACCATATTACTTTACATTATGCTGGCTATGAATAAATGTATGCCTTCTTTCTCTCGGATATGAACTGAATTCACCCTAAGGCAACGAGAAAGACCACTTTTAATAATATTCTATAACATGATTACTTAGTATTGCCTTCTTAGGTGAGTTGGGCCACGCTCGCCAGTACATAGATAATGTACTGACCCACGTTTGTGGGCATTATTACAGGTGCTTGTACATGGAGAAATTGTTTGATCAGTGCTTGGCATCGATGAATCGGATGGATGCGTAGAAGCTCTTATTTTAAGACGATGTCTTCTGCTATATGGGACATAATGTATGAAACAGTGTAACTCAGTCGTACCAGTGAGATTGTAAGCAAAGTTAGCATGTTCGGTTATAATGCCTAAATGATAAGCATATATTCAGTTGGCTATTCAAGAGTCTTATAATTTAATGTAAACTCTGTATTCAGTGATAAGTCTTGTAATCTATTACAATTATCAATACATTTCTTCATATCTTGTTGTGACTTCAATTTATCTGCTTGCTTTTGCTGTACTGTCATTATTTTCTAAGAAATACTAGGAACTGTAATGGTTTTACCTTATACAAGTATAATTTAGACTTGTATGGCATCACGTCTGGTGGCTAGTTTTTGATCCTCCGGGATCGGGACGTGATATAATGGTATCTGAGCACGGCTTTACGTTCTGAGATTCTTATTCGATTTGTTTCAAATCAATATTGCTACTAAGATGATTCAAAGATGCTTCCGCGATGACTCAAACGTTGCTTCTGCGATTACTCAAAGTTGCTTCTGCGATGAAATCAAAGTTGCCTCTACGATGAAAGTGCTTTCGCGATTATTTAGTGTTGCTTCTGAATTATTCTAAGTTGCTCCCTTGTCTAAAAGTTTGTTGATTCTCCTGGCTGCTCCCTGAGTGTTCCATATAATAAGTCTAAATATGTAGGATATGATATGTGTGCTTTAATAAATTCTTAACGATACCAAAACAATGATGCGTTACTATAATAAGTTGATAATGTGTGCTTGATTTATTAAGTATGGTATTCATATAATTCGATTGATATGTGGCAATCGACAGTGGGTGATGAAATGGTATGTTAGAAAAGGAATGTGCATGATTTTGAGTGAATGGGAATCGACAGAATTTTGACTGGACATATGTGTTAGCTTGGTTATGTTCGGATGCGGGGAAATTAGTTGGTATTTGCGATCAGCAGAGCCACTGCAGGATGAATAGTCCAAAATGGACGTTGGTTTGATGCGAAGAGAAATATTGTATCAAGTATGCCTTGAGCTTTGAGTGGTATATGGCTCTACCCTCTTAGCGATAAGATGACCCTTGACCGTGTTCATAATATAGTGATTGCTTTACCTTTAAGGTATTGTGTAGTTTCGAGTCGTAGCTGGGATTACGATTGATACATGACGGCATGGTATGTCCCTTGATGATCGAGTTCGGATAAACTCGTTGTGAGATTTTGATATGTTCGGATGAACCATCGCTAGACTCTGACGGTTAGCAGTATGCTGAGTAAAGAGAATTAAGAATATGAAATGAATGCCTTGGTTGAGAATAGTACGAATTATAGATTCATGCAATTACTTGAATCAGTTGGGTAAAAGAATTGTAGGCCCAGTAACGATGTGTGTTGCTATCAAAAGATTTTGGGATAACAATATAGACCGAATATAGAATGATGTTTGAATTGAGTAAATAAAATTGTATGTTGAACATCGACAAATTGTTGGTGATGTTAGGTTCTTAGCGCAATGTTGCTAATGATTTAGAAGATGTGGAGAGTTGCATCAACGATCGAAACATAGAGAATGGGCTTGAGGAAATAGATGACCTTATGCTTGAGAGAATTAGATGTATCTCGAATTAACAAGTTATGACCCTTGATTATGTTGAGGCATAAAGAATGAACACTTGTCCTTTAATGCATGAAAGAGTAGATCTTCCTTAGGAGAGTCGGATGGCTGAGATATAATTAAGTATCGAGATACAGTAACATATAATGGACCCTGTCGACGTATAATATTGTCGCATGAATGATTAGTTTGGGTGGAATATAGAATTGATGGATTACGACTTAGCTAAATGAGTTATGTCATATCCACTGGATGATCAATATAGGAATGTAAGATGATTGATACCATAGAGATTGGATTGGTGCATGAATAATGAATCTTCTTGTGGAATCACAAGAAGATGATACAAAATGAATATTGATGGTTAACGTGAATTACTAAGATATGACCGTGTTTGGTGCTAGCAAAGATTAATAAAAGATGCTTTCGTAAGAGATGCAATTATATAGTTGCCTTATTTTGTTGTTTAAAAGGGTACAGACGGTATAGATGATCTAAAAATATGAAAATTGAATATGTCGTGAAGAGACCGAATGAAATATAGCATAAATAATAGACTCTTGAGATAGCAATGTTGGAATATGACTCGGAGTAGTTGGCCCAATAGAATAGACACAATTTGAGTATGATATGAGAATAAAGTTGGATTGAGCAGGTGATGTTGCATCTATGCAAGTAGAAACTGAATATTGGATGTTTGATTGATAAAGTTTTATATGATGGCTTCGGAATTGACCCATAAGAATTATCAGATAGATTTTATCAATTGTGGGTAAGTCTAGAATGACTTCGTTAGGTATGACCTAAGGATGATACGAATAGATAGACTTGACCCAAGAGTATTGGTTGGTTGCCTAAGGTTTGGATTTGTTAGCTATATGTTTCAGTTGTTCGTATTGGGGATAAGTTCATAAGATTGGTATGGTGTCCCATGTCCTTTAAGTTGGTCGGATCTTAATTAGCTCTGAAATAAGATAGAGTCCCTATGATAAGAATTGGTTGCCTCTAATATCAGAGATAGATATGTTCCTATTGTAATGCCCCAGTTCCAAAATACATAGGACCGAGTACGTGTACATGCCAGCTGCATATATACGAAGAATACTCCAATATATGGAACCCTCGTATACGTACATAAGCTGTATTGTATAATAAATCATCACAGGCCAGAATAATATAATCTAATCTCATCAAAGCTTAACGTAGAAAATAATAAAGTCCAGATAATAAACGAGTGCATCAAAAAATAGTCGGGTGGTCATTCCCACTCCAAACAGCTTTGATAATTAGTCACAATAATCGGAGTCCAACCTCCGCAAAATAGAAAGTAAAGAGATGTAAAACTATCCACTAAAATGTCTCAAGGAAATTAATAAGCTAGAAGTCAGTAGCAGATACCTCATCATCAATGTAGGATGGATCCAGTGCCGCTCCATACTCCTGTGGGAAGTTGTCTAATCCTGGAGAGATAACCAGGTCCTAGGAGGGACGTAACAAGATACAAGAAAATACCATGCCATATAAACTGTGACATATAATATAAGTAAAGGTGAATACAAATCGGGTGCCTACCAATTCTACAGTAGTAATGCAGTTACGAACAAACCTTCAACGCATGGGCATCTGGCTCAGGTGCAGGTAACTCAGGTATGGTCCCATCAGGATACTAGGAACCTCAAAGCATAACATTCCTCGAATGTCAGAGGCCAGCAGGATCAGGAATAGAAAAGTGCATAAGTGGCCCATACGTTAAGAAAGCTGTTCTCCCCACCCAATGTCTAGTAGGGTCACATCCATGACTCATGAAACCTCTAGTAACTGCCAAGTCTACTAGCATGCAATTCTATTGGCAGTTACTCCTATCCGTCGTACGCCTCATACGTATCGGTGGCCAGCCGACTACGCGATTATATGTCCTATATGTGACTCACAACACGTAGTAAATCAAGTGTCAAGGCCGTATAAGATATACCGATACCACATCAACAACGGGGTGGCCACTAGACTAAGTCAATGCAAGAGAAATAAATAAAAGCAAGAAAACGATCGATAGAGTCGCTTGCACAGAAATAACTTGGACGCACAGTTTTATAATATTAACAAATAAGAAATACTAAAAATAACAACTAAAAATAAGAATATATAAATCACAGAGTAAGGTGGCAAGGTATCTTTCTTGGTGGTGCAAAGATGGCAAGTCCAAGAATCACAATATCGCAAAAAATGTCACCATCCCCAAACAACTCCGGATGCTGAAACAAACATCAAGAATGTACTCGGAATAAGTGATATACCTAGGGAACGCCTGTCCAAAAGTTAAATTTTGGAACAGGGGCAAAATTATAATTTTGGATCAAAACGATGTCCGCTGTTGGATCCATTTTGTACCGAAACGCGTACCAGTATCTATGGTCTCTAAAGTCATGAAACTACCTGTCTACAGGTTCGGTTAGAGGAGGTGAACTCAACGGTATGTCCAATTTTGGATTCCAATGAGCCGTGCACAAAATTGCACATTGGATCGTGTCGCGGGCCCGCCTTCCAGTCGACCTTCTCAGAATCGGACCAAACTTGGCATATAGGATCAGAAAAATGATACGGTCCTGCTGGCGCAAGTTTCGTCTCGATTTGACGAACGTGCACAAAGTAATTAGGAAATTTGTAAATAGGCCGATACGGTTAATTTCGACGAATACGCATCAAATTCGCCTCACACACGCGACCAATTTGAATTCCGCCAAAACTCACACGTCCACGAAATCGATACGCAACTTTTGATGCTTTCGGTTCATGTCTACATTTCCCGGTTTGGCGGAACGCACGTCGTATCGAAGAGATTTTCTAAAATTTGAAAACAGAATTGATAGTTTTTCGCACAAGTTAATCATCACATAATTCTCTGTAGAAATAACAAAATAATATTCTACAAAAAGTGTTCTGTTCTTGGTTATGTTGTCTATAGAGGTGTTTAATTTGTTTCTCGACAACCTTACTATTTAGTTCAAAAAGTGGCTTACAAGTTAGGGTTTTGGAGTGTATTCCTGTTCTGTTTCTCGGCAACGAACGTGCCACTTCGCATCAATTTCAGTGACGATCCAGGGCACAAGGTCGAAAGCCCTTGGAAGGGTTTCGAAGAGGGTTACAAGGTCTCTCAATAGGATTTAATAGTTCGCAAAATGATAAAAAATTAAAAGAGATATCGATGCTAGATGTTGGGTACCTTGTGATTGAAAATCTGGACTTGCACAGTGGTACGATCGGCCTGGGGGATGCGGCATTTTTTCGACGGTGGTACAGCAGACGGCGGCGGCTCGCAGGCGGTCGAGGGGGTTTGCCAGGGTCAGGGAAGGTTTGGGGTCGGCTCACCAAAACTTAGCTAAGGTTTCTTAGTTTTTTTTCTTTGCCGTTTATATATGCTACTAATCCAATCTGTGCCCGCTTTGGCTTTACGGGATAGAGATTTGAATAGGTTTTGGTTTGATAAGGATGGGATTTGAATAAGGGTCGGTTTTAGCTAAGGCTTAGGGCTTCAAATTTGTTGAGGACTTGCAAAAGTTTGCAACAAAAATTATGAATTGCATCTCCAATGCAACACAGCACAATGGGGGGGGGGGGGGGGTCGGGAACATTGTTGTACTGTAGCTTCGACTACAGTACAGTTCTATTTTTTTAACATATCCTATATATATATATATATATATATATATATATATATATATATATATATATATATATTATGTGCTATTCTAATGTTAGAATTAAGTGACAAAAATTGCACCAAATTTTAGGAAAAAGAAAAACATAAAGATATATAATTATTTCTTAGCAAAATAAGAACTACTGTATTAGTATTAGCATAAACATTCCTATCTATATATTAACAAAACCCATGACTTAATTATATAACAAAATTTAATAAAATAAAAATTATATAGTAAAATAATTAGGAAAAATAGGGGTTTACATCCTACCCAACTTAAAAAAAATTTATCTTTGAAATTAAAACCAATGTCAGGGGATGAGATGCAATACAATATTAAGAATTTAACATGCAACGTACCTTGGTCTTAGAACAAATGCGGGTAGCGATTTCGAATGTCGTCCTCACGCTCCCAAGTAGACTCTCCCCGCGAGTGATGCTTCTATGCCATGCGGACCAATGGTATAGACTGATTCCGCAACACTTTCATCCGGCGATCAAGAATGCCTACCGGTTGCTCTTTATACGACAGACTCGGTCCAACTATGATCTCAGAGTGATCAAGCACGTGACTGCTGTCTGCCACGTATCGCCTCAGCTGCGACACATGAATTACGTCATATACTCCCTATAATGACGGTGGCAGTCCCAATCTGTAGGCCACCTCTCCAACACGTTTTAAGACATCGAAAGGCCTGATGTATCTTGGACTCAACTTGCCACGTCCTCCGAATCGAATCGTGCCTCTAGTAGGGGATATCTTCAAGAACACATGGTCTCCTTCCTTGAACTCTAAAGGTTGACGACGATTATCTACCCACTGCTTCTGTCGATCCTGCACTGTTCGCAGGTGACCCTGTATCTTTTTGACCTTTTCCCCTGTGCTCAAAATAAACTCGGAGCCCAATATCTGTCACTCTCTGATGTCGCTCCAATAGACAGGAGATCGACACTTTCTACCATACAACGCTTCAAACGGAGCTATCAGAATGCTCGCTTGATAACTATTGTTGTGAGAAAACTCCACAAGATGAAGGTGGTCTTTCCATGATCTGCCAAAGTTAAGCATACAGGCTCTCAACATATCCTCTAGGGTATGAATCGTACGCTCTGACTGGCCATCTGTCTGCGGATGGTAGGACATGCTAAACTTCAAACGCGTACCCAAACTGTCCTGCATACTCCTCCAAAAGTGTGAGGTAAACCTTGAGTCACGATCCGACACGATGCTAATTGGTACACCGTGTAGCTTTACTATTTGTTTTATATACATATCCGCCAAAACTTCTGTGGACTGCCCCACTCTAAAAGGTGAGAAGTGGGCTGATTTGGTAAGTATATCAATAATCATCCATACTGTATCTCGTCCACTAGGACTCCGAGAAAATCCTGTGACGAAGTCCATCATAATGTGCTCCCACTTCCACTCGGAAATGGGTAGCAGGTGAAATAATCCGGCCGTCCTTTGGTGCTCGGCCTTCACTTGCTGGCATACCAAACACTTGGCTACAAAACGGCTATCTTTTGCTTCATTCTGTGCGACCAATAATACTACCGTAAGTCCCGGTACATCTTAGTTCCTCCGGGATGAATAGTATAAGTCGAACTGTGTGCTTCTGCCATCAACTTCTGTCGTAACTCTCTGTTAGGAACATAAATACGATCACCACATCACAACATCCCATCGAAATGAATCCTCAATCCCGTCTGGTCTCCTTCCTCAGTCTTTTCTCGAAGCCGTTGAAATCTAGCATCCGTGGGCAATGCCGTCTTGATCCGATCTACTAATGATGATTGCACTTGGAGATTGGCTAATACGCCATCTGCTCTTAGCAGTACTACCTCAATGCCAAGCTGCTGCAAGTCTCTAATCAACTCCTTTTGTATGGTCAAAAAGTGAGCCATGGGCTTACGGTTTAATGCGTCTGCCAGGACATTAGCCTTGTCCGGATGATAATTTAGCTCGATCTCGTAATCCTTTATCAACTCCAACCAACGTCGCTGTCGTATATTCAACTCTTTTTGTGTGAACACGTACTTGAGGCTTTTATGATCAGTGTAGATATCAACCTTCTTGTCGTACAAGTAGTGTCTCCATAGCTTTAAGGCAAAGATAATTGCTGCAAGCTCTAGATCGTAGGTCAGATAGTTTTTTTATGCACCCTCAATTGTCTCGATGCATATGCCACTACATGACCATGATGTATCAATACGCATCCTAATCCCTTTCCGGATGTGTCACTATATATCACAAATCCTTCTGAGCCCGATGGTAGTGTCAAGATAGGTGCAGTGGTCAAGCGCTTCTTCAACTCGTCAAAAGCGGCTTGACACTCATCTGTCCATAAAAACTCATGATCTTTGTAAGTGAGTCGAGTCATAGGCCCCGCTATTCAAGAGAAATCTTCTACGCACCTTCGGTAATATCCCACAAGTCCAAGAAAACTTCTTACCTCAGAAGCCGATGTGGGAGCGGGCCATGCCTTGACTGTTGTGATCTTTTCAGGATCTACCGATATGCCGTCTCCAGTAATAATATGTCCAAGAAATAATACCTCCTTGAGAAAGAAATCACACTTGCTAAGCTTTGCAAAAAGTCGTTCATTCCTCAAGGTCCCTAAAACAATTCGTAGATGCTGCTCATGCTTCTCTTGGCTCTTAGAGTAAATTAAGATGTCATCTATGAAGACGACTACAAATTTGTTCAAGTACTGGTAAAAGACCTTGTTCATTAAATTCATGAAGACTGCGGGAGCATTGGTCAAACCGAAAGGCATGACCAAGAACTCGTAGTATCCATACCTCGATCGAAAAGCCATCTTCGTAATATCTTTCTTTCGAACCTTCAGTTGGTGACAGCCCGATCGTAAGTCAATCTTGGAGAATGCTTTTGCTCCACTCAGTTGAACAAATAGATCGTCTATACGTGGCAAGGGGTACTTATTTTTTACCGTCACTGCATTCAAAGCTTGCTAATCGATGCACATGCGTACTGTCCCATCTTTCTTAGGCATAAAAAGAACGGGCTCTCCCCATGGTGATGTACTGGCAGGAATAAAGCCTTTCTCCAACAAGTCGTCAATCTGCGTCTTCATCTCTACCAGCTCCTTGGGTGCCAGACGATACACTCGAGATGAAATAGGCTCGGCTCCGGGAATAGGCTCAATAGAAAACTCAATTTCTCGGTCAGGTGGCAGTCCTGGCAAATCCTCGGGGAACACATCCTCAAACTCAGTAATAACAGGGTGTTGAGGCGTGTCCTGCATCATCATGTGAGTCCCCAATGTGGGTGCATCACAACTCTCTTATTCTTCTTTGGTGAACTCGAATTCCGTCGTATTTGGTGGTCTAAAGATGATACTGCCCCTATGGCAGTCTATGAGAGCAAAATGCTGGCTCAACCAGTCCATTATAAGAACCACGTCGAGTCGACATAGGAAATACGAGAAGTCATGCTTTTATCTCTCTACCATATATCACTACAGGACAAAGTCTATAAACTCCACTAACAGGTACATCTGCTCCTCCAGTAAGGATTCTAATATTTTTAGATAAGGGTGTGATGGAAATGCTGTGTCTAGTGGCAAAACTAGTGGCTATGAACGAATGAGTAGCTCTAGTGTCAAACAAAGTAATGGCAGAAAATGAAGCAACTAAAACCATACCTGCTATGACCTCTGCCTCTGTCTCTATTTCTGTATCCTCAACCGCTAGAGAGAATACCTGCCCGTAATTCTGTCCAGGGCCCTAAGCTCTGGCCCTCTCGTACTGTGCTGATTAGGGTGGTAATGGTGTGTGAGGTGCTCCTGATGCTGGCCGAGGTGCTGGAAGTGCTGGGGCTGTCGGTCTCGGGTTCTACTGAGCATAAACTAAGGACTGCTGCTCCGGACAATCCTTCACCTTGTACGGTCCTGACCCACATCTCAAGCATGCTCCAAGTCGAGTTCGACAGTCCTTCAAGAGGTATTCCTGCTTTCCGTAATAGATGCAGATGGGCTTCTGATAAGGTGTGGGCCTCTGTTGGAACTGTCGTCTGGGCCTTCTGATAGTTCCACTATGAGTAGCTCGGGCTGGGGTCACTGCTGGTGTATGACATCTCAATGTATGCTGCTACTTTTTGCGAAGAATCTCTTGAACAAGAGCTTCCTCTAAGACAGCCGAATAAGAGACTCGAGACTGTGTAGTCGTATAAGACTTTTGCTCTGGTGCTAGCCCCTGATGGAACCTCCTCGCCTTTTCTTACTCGGTCGGGATCAGTGCCGCACCAAATCTACTCAGGCGATTGAACTCTGAGTCATACTCATCAACTGTCATATTTCCTTGCTTCAAATGAAGGAATTAGTTTTATAGACCATCTCGAACATGGATAGGGAAAAATCTCTCATAGAACTGCTTCCAGGTGATCTCAGTGCCTAATTGTCTCTTCCACCTTCTACCAGTGGTGAGCATTATCTTCTAATAGTAGGTCCACCGCTGTTATCCAATCTCGAGCTGACAACTGGGATGCCTTCAGTAGCTTCTCCGTACTAATGAGCCATTGTGACACCTCTAGTGGCTTCTCCGTTCCTCTAAAGACCTTGGGGTTCATGTTTGTGAAGTTCTTAATAGAGCCTTCATAACGATGCAGAGCCGGTGCTGGTGCTGGTACCGGTGCCGGAGGTAGAGGTGGGGGTCTAGCCAATGCTGCCATCATAGTCTGTCTCATCAGCTCAGTCTGCTGCCACTGAGCCTGCTTCATGGCATACATGAACTAGGAAGTAGGGCTTCCATCTGTCGGTGGTGGCGGCATCTGAGGCCACGACTGTGGTAGAAACTGATGGAGAAATTATGGTGGTGGCGGCAGTGGTGCATTCCCTTCCGGAGGCATGGTAGTAGTCTGCCCAGCCTGGCTGACTGGGGGTGCTGCGATCTCTGGGTGCACCATCGTCGGTGTCGTAGTAGGCTGGGACTGTCCTGGCTGGTATGGTGTCACCGGAGTCATTGGAGGATTTTGTCCCTCCGGGGTAGCCTCTTCACCAGATGTGAGGGCCAAGGCAGAAGTGCGTTCCCTTCTTAGATACATACTGTTGGCACGAGGAAGAATAGGAAGATAATAAGAGAGGTTAGATATGAAGTAATTCAAGTAATCAAAGGAATAAAGATTGGAAGTCAAAAAAATTAGTAGTTCTGGATGAGATACGATTTTCTATTCCTATATGCAGGCTTGTTGGGAACAGTCATGTAATCCAATAATATTACTGACCTGTATGGGCTACCACAAAAATATGTAATGCCCCAGTCCCCAAATACATAAGACTGAGTATGTGTACATGCCAGCTGCACATACACGAAGAATACTCCAATATATGGAACCCTCGTATACGTACATAAGCTGTATAATAAATCATCACAGGCCAGAATAATATAATCTAATCTCATCACAGCTCAACACAGAAGATAATAAAGCCCATATAATAAATGAGTGTATCAAAAGATAGCCGGGTGGTCATTCCCACTCCAAACAGCTTTGATAAATATTCACAATGATCGGAGTCCATCTTCCACAAAATAGAAAGTAAAGAGATGTAAAACTGTCCTCTAAAATTTCCCAAGGAAATCAATAAGCTAGAAATCAGCGGGAGATGCCTCATCATCAATGTAGGATGGATCCAGTGCCGCTCTATACTCCTGCGGGAAGTCGTCTAATCCTGGAGAGATAACTAGGTCCTTAGAGGGACGTAAGAAGATACAAGAATACACCATACCATATAAGCTGTGATATATAATATAAGAAAAGGTGAATGCAAATCGGGTGTCTACTAGTTCTACAGTGATAATGCAGTTATGAACAGACCTTCAACGCATGGGCATCTAGCTCAGGTGCAGGTAACTCAGGTATGGTCCTATCAGGATACCAGGAACCTCAAAGCACAACATTCCTCGAATGTCAGAGGCCAGCAGGATCAGGAATAGGAAAGTGCATAACTGGCCCAAATGTTAAGGAAGTTGTTCTCCCCCATACAATGCCTAGTAGGGTCACATCCACGACTCATGAAACCTCTAGTAGCTGCCAAGTCTACTAGCATACAATTCTATTGGCAGTTACTCATATCCGTCGCACGCCTCATACGTATCGGTGGCCAGCCGACTACGCGAGCACGTGTCCTACATATAACTCACAACATGTGGTAAAGCAAGTATCAAGGCCGTATGAGATATACTGATACCTCATCCACAAAGGGGTGGTCACTAGACTAAGTCAATGCAAGAGAAATAAATAAAAGCGAAAAAACAACCGATAGAGTCGCTTGCACCCAAGTGCGACTTGGAAGCACAGTTTTATAATATTAACAAATAAGACATAATAAAAATAACAACTGAAAATAAGAATATATAAATTACAGAGTAAGGTGGCAAGGTATCTTGCCTGGTGGTGCGAAGGTGGCAAGTCCAAGAATCACAACACCGCAAAAGAAATTTCACAATCTCCAAACAACTCCGGATGCTGAAACAAACATCAAGAACGTATTCGGAATAAGTGATATACCTAGGGAATGCCTGTCCAAAAGTCAAATTTTAGAACAGGGACAAAATCATAATTTTGGGTCAAAACGATGTCCATCGTTGGACCCATTTTGCACCAAAATGTGTGCCAGTATCTATGGTCTCTAAAGTCATCAAACTACCTGTCTACAGGTCCGGTTAGAGGAGACGAACTCAATGGTATGTCCAATTTTGCATTCCGATGAGTCGTGCACAAAATCGTCTATTGGATCGGGTCGCAGGCCCGCCAAATAGGCGTTCCAGTCGACCTTCTCAGAATTGAACCAAACATCGCATACAGGACCATAAAAATGATAAGGTCCTGCTGGCGCAAGTTTTATCTTACTTTGACGAATGTGTACTACAAAGTATTTAAGAAATTTGTAAATAGGACGATACGGTGAATTTTGACGGATACGCATCAAATTCGTCACGCACACTCGACCAATTTGAATTCTGCCAAAGCCCACACATCCACGAAGTCGATATGCACCTTTCGATGCTTTCGGTTCATGACCAAGTCGTACGGTTTGGCGGGATGTACGTCGTATCGAGGAGATTTTCTAAAATTTAAAAATAGAATTGACAGTTTTTCGCACAAGTTAATCATCACTTAATTCTCCGTACAAATAATAAAATAAGATTCTACAAAAAGCATTTTGTTCTTGGTTATGTTGTCTATAGAGGTATTTAATTTGTTTCTAGAAAACCCTACTATTTAGTTCGAAAAGTTGCTTACAAGTTAGGGTTTTGGAGTGGTTTCCTGTTCTGTTTCTCGGCAGCAAACGTGCTACTTTGCGTCGATTTCTATGCCGATCCAGGGCGCAAGGTCAAAATCCCTTGGAAGGGTTTTGAAGTGGGTTATAAGGACTCTCAATAGGATTTAACGGTTCATAAAATGATAGAAAATTAAAAGAGATTTTGATGCTAGAAGTTGGGTACCTTGTGATCGAAAATCTGGACTTACACAGTGGTGCGATCGGATTGGGGGTTGCGGTGCTATTTCAGCGGTGGTCCAGTCGACGACGGCGGCTTGCAGGCGGTCAAGGGGGTTCGCCAGGGGTCAGGGGAGGTTCGGGGTCGGCTCACAAAAACTTGGTTAGGGTTTTTCGGTTTTTTTTTCCTTGCCGTTTATATATGCTACTAATCCAATCCGCGCCCGCTTTGGCTTTACGGGATGGAGGTTTGAATAGGTTTCGATTTGATAAGGATGGGATTTGAATAAGGGGCAATTTTAGCTAAGGTTTGGGGCTTCAAATTTGTTCAGGACTTGCAAAAGTTTGCAACAAAAATTATGAATTGCATCTCCAATGCAACACACACAATGGGGGGGTCAGAAATATTGTTGTACTGTAGCTTCTGCTACAGTACAGTTCTATTTTTTTACTTATCCTATATATATGTATATATATATATTAAAATAACTGCCCAATTTATTCATTAAGGCCGAAAAGGCCCAACCTTTACAAGTATACCGGAAGGTACAAAATGCCGAAACCTATACACGTATACTGACAAAAGAGGAGGCAAAAGAAGTGGCAGACGCAAAACAAAATAGCTAAGCCTAGGAAAGGAAGGAGGTCTAGAGAGCCGTCTGACCGTGGTTACAGAGGGCTCTACGTTTGCGGCACCAGCGGATGGTCTTCCATATCAGTTGGTCAGCGTTGTACTGGTGGCCTTCATATCTCGCCTTGTTCCAATTTTTCCAGATCACCCAAGTGGCAGCTACAGCGACGATCTGGTAGCCATGGGATGCTGAAGCCCAGGTCGCCATGAGCTGGAGAAAGTTGACGCCCCCAGTAGGCTGACTAGAACGCTGGAAAAGAGTTCTCCAGACTCGGACCGATAGGTCCCCTTGACTAAGGATGTGGTTGACCGTTTTGGCCTGTCGGCCAGAGTAGCATGTGCATGCTGAAGCCAGGCTGAAGTCGATTATGTTTAGAGTGTCGTCGGTAGGGAGGATATTGCGAAGGGCACGCCAGATGAGGAAGGACCACTTCTTGGGGATACATGTCTGCCAGAATAAAGCGACGGTAGGAGACGGGATCGCGATGCCGAGGATGACCCCTCTGGCCGATTTGACCGAGAAGGTGCCGCTATTATCGGGCGTCCACTCGAGCTTGTCTGCGTCCTACCCGATCCTCAAGTCGTTGAGGAGAATGTAATCGACCACCTTGGGACTAACCCATAACCGAACTTTATCCCAATCCCAGGTGTTATTAGGAGGGTCCCACATGTCCTTGATCGAGTTGTTCCTAGGAGCCGCAGAATTGTTGGAAAGTAAGGTGTCGCCAACCCAGCGCTCCCAAAATGGTGATGCCTCGCCAGTTCCTACCTTAAGTCGAATCGCCGGTTCGGCGAGGGATCGCCCGATGAGAATACACCTCCAGGTCGTGGATGATCTGCTATTAGCGATGGCCGTAGACAGGTGAATATGCTTGAAGTATCTGGCCTTTATGAACCTGGACCACAAGTTCTTGCTCGTACGAAGCAACCACCATAATTTTATGCAAAAGGCGTTAACAATGTGGGAAAGTTTAGTGAAGCCTAGACCCCCCCTCCCCGGTTGGGTGAGCCATGGCGTCCCAGCTGGCCCAATGGTGCTTGTCGTGACCTCCGCTATGACCCAGAGAAAGTTGCTGAAGATGCTCTCAATGTAGGATAGGACTTTCTTAGGGGGGAGCATGCAGCAAGGGTGTAGATGGGAATGGAGGTGAGGATGTGCTTGATGAGGATAATCTTGTCTCCCGATGATAGAGTAGCGTTGTGCCAGCCCTCGACATTTTGCCTGATGCGAGCGATCAGGGACTCGAAGATTCCGGCGTTGGATCTGCCGTATACGAGGGGACACCCGAGGTAGTGGAATGGAGGGTGCCTGATGGAGAATGAAGTGGTGGTTGATATGCTAGTCGCTTGCCCTCTTTTAATATTGTGGTGGGTGTCGATGGCACTTTTATCCCGATTGATCTTCTGTCCGGAGCATCCCTTGTATCTGAGGAGTGTATTGTGGACGACTTCAACTGATCCAGCGTCTCCAGAAGAGAATATAAGGAAATCGTCCGAGAAGGCCAGATGGGTGATGAACGGGCAGCCACTAGCCGTATGGTAGTGCTGGAAATTGGGTGTTCTCGTTATCTTATTAAGGTTCCTGTTTAACGCATCCGTCGTAATGATGAAGATGGTGGACGAAAGAGGATCACCTTGCCTAACCCCTTACTGGATTTGAAGAAGCCGTCTGCTTGACCGTTAATGACCGTGGAGAACCACGAGTTACTGATCGATCTCCATATGATGTTGGTCCAGGTTTCGGAGAAACCGAAGGCCCTGAAAACCTAGATCATAAATTGTCAGTCCAGTCTGTCGTAGGCTTTCTCCATGTCCAATTTGATGGCTATGTTGCCCCTCCTTGCTGGGAGCTTCATATATGTGACAAACTCTTGGGCTAACATGATGTTATCTTGGATATTTCTTTCCTGAACAAATCCACTCTGCTCGTCCGAAATAATTTTGGGAAGGAGGCTTGCCATTCGTGATGCTATGACCTTGCATATGATCTTGTTGGTGAAGGTGCAGAGACTAATTAGACGAAAGTTGCGGAAGGTCTCTGGGTTTTCTTTTTTCAGGATAAGGATTAGGTTGGTGCTCGAGATGGCTCTGGGATAACTAGCTCCCTGGAGGAAGGCGGTGACGGCACTGTGGATGTCAACCTTGATGATTTCCTAGCAAGTACGGAAGAAAGTCCCAGTAAATCCATCTGGCCCGGGTGCACCGTGTGCGTTGAGGGCCCAAACGGCATCTTTCATCTCCTCCTCAGAAGGAGGATGATCGAGCATAAAGTTGTCCATTTCGCTGATAAGGTGGGGAACTTCGCCCAGGAAAGTATTATCTTTGAGGATCGTTTCATTGGAGAAGAGTTTGGAATAGAACATCGTCTCCTCCACATGAATGCCATTTTGATCGCTGATGATGGTACCATTGTCAGCGGCGATCTGATGGAGAGTGAGATTTTGTCTGCGCCCATTCACACACGCGTGGAAGAAGCTCGAATTTTTGTCCCCTTCGCTGTCCCATTTGATCCTAGCTTTCTGCTTCCAAAATTCGGTCTCAATTTTTAGCCTGAATTTGAGGATGGCTTTGGTGAGGTTAAGAGCTTGCCTGGACTCTGGCGAAGAATCGGTCGTGTATCTAGCTTCGGCCCGGGTGACATCATCCTCCGCCTGACGAATGGCGTGGAATATATCTCCATAACCTTGTTTGCTCCAAGCAGCTAGAGCTTTCCTCATAGCCTGGAGCTTGTTGGCGATCCGTTGGAGGGGATCAGGAGAGTCGGTGTTGTTCCAAGCTTCCGAGACATCCCCCAAAAATTGGGGATGGTTGGTCTAGAAGTCCTGGAAGCGGAAGCTCTTTCTGACTTGGTTGGAAGTGTTAGTGATACCAACCATCAGGGGGGCATGATCGGATTCGGTGGCATTTATGTGAGAAAGCTTGGAGGTGGTTCCCATACCCAACCAGTGGGCATTTATTAATGTCCTATCGAGGCGTGAGACTTGCCTTCGGTAACCTTCCTGCGTGTTGTACCAGATAAAGGCGTTACCGGTGAACGGTAGGAGGGTGAGGTGGGAGTTGAAGATGAAGTTGTTGAAGTCTTGTATGGCGGAGGGGGGCGGCTCCAAGCTTCTCTTCTCTGCAAGTAACATCGTTGAAGTCCCCTATGCAAAGCCAAGGGAGGTGTTGGATGCGGTGGTTGGTGTTAAGGAGGTCGTTCCATAGCTGTCTGCACTCCGCGATGTCATAGCTGCCGTAGACCGCTGAAAGGATGGCTCGTTTGGGAATCAGAGGGTGTTCGATCTAGCAAGAAAAGGCTTTCCTGGAATCGTAGATGACTCCAGCTTTGATGGCCTTGGAATAGAGGATCCATATGTCGTGACTATCGGCAATGGCAGAGGGAAAGCCTAATTGAAGTTGAATGGATTTGAGCCTGTTGTTGGGGATTTTGGGTTCAAGGATGATCAAGATGTCGATCTTATGAGTTTTCTTAAGGCTAGTGATTCTCCATATTGTAGGTTTGTTCGTCGGACCGCGAACATTCCAGGATAGAATGTTCAGCATTAATGGAGGTTTATGTGGGGTTGGTTGGACCGCTTTGCAGTGGACCTGGTGTGTATTGACGGGGATTTAACGATCCTTTTTTTCTCCGTTTTCCTGGTAGGGGTGGAAGCTTCCTCCGTCTTCCCGGATGCTGTGCCGGTGGAAGAGTCCTTGGAGCGTTTTGGTGGTGTGGCTGTTTCTTTGGCTGAATCGAGGTTGGGTTGCTCTGACGTGATGATGAGGGAGTTGTCAGTGATTCTAATAAGGTCAGCTTCCTCCTGGAGAGGGAATCCGACGACGAGAACTTGAAGACCTCTAAGAGCCTGCTCCGGACCAAGGATGGCCAGCGCATCAATGGCGTTGTTGGCGCGCGATGATGGAGGGTTGGAAGCTTCCGAAGGGGGGAAGGGTGCTGAGAACCGCAGGATCCGTTCCTGGTGCCTTGTCGAAGTCAGCATGAAGATCCGAGTCCTGGAAGGAGTCAGAGTCTGCTGACACGAGGGCGGAGAATTGGTTGGACAGTGGGGGGTTAGGTGGCTGGTATGGGATTACTACTTTTTTTGCTGAGTTGGCTTTGTTGGATTTGCCTTCGCTGGAGTTGAATCTGGTGTGGGAGTTTAGTAGTAAAAACAGGGGTGGTTGGTCGTTATTTCGACGCTGGGTTCCTTTTGGATTGGGTTCTGTTCTCTCTGGTTTCTTCCGCAGCTCCGGATGGAGTCGGAAGCAGTGCTTCGATAAGTGACCACGCAGATGACATTGAGTGCAGAAGATGTAACATCCAGTTTTTCAATGCGGGTAATTTTGAACTTTTGTAATTATTATAATTATTTATTGATATTTATATCACATTATGAATTTTGGTAATTTTTAATTAATTTAAAACTGTTTTAAGTCATGACTTGTAATTTTGATGTGCTGCTAGTGAAACCCTAGAGACTGTCTGACCTAGAGCCTAACCATGTGATTGGGATATTTTTCTATCATTTTTAGCCTAGGATATTTTGGTTATTTTGACTTATTGGGATTATTTGATTAATTATTGCATTGGTGATTGTTAATTTTGACTTTTGACTAGTTGTGACTTAAGAGACTAACCTAGAGTTGACTTTGACTTGGGTGACCTAGATTGCATGGTGGGTGTCACGACCCGCACCCTAGAGTAAGGGCACGAGACGTGGGTACGTCCAGCCTACGCCGCAGTGTCGGCGGTAGAATGCTGTCCTAGGTCACAACATCTAACAATATAATACTAAGCAGTTTATACTCCCCGAATGGGGGTGACATATCAGAAAGTAAACTCAATCACAACTAAGGCAGAAGATAAGATAGAAGATAGATAGATAGATAATTCTGCTAAAAGGAAAGGAAATCTACAAGTACAAACAGAGAGTCTAAGTGTCTAAGATAATACATATCCGAAGATCAAATATATACAATCATCCATAGAGTAATGTAAATGAAACATCCTAGTCTAGAGGTGTGTCATCCACTGCTAGTGGGACCTGCTGCTGGTCCAGGTCCAACATCTCATCTAAGGTAGCACCGTAATAGGTATCTATACCGGCCTCCTCCTCGTCCTCTGTAACATTTTCAACAGGTCCAGTCAGGACAGGAGCGAGTACAATACATCTCAACAGTTCATAGCAGGTTAGAAAATATAATCATACAGTAAAGTAAGATACAAGAACTGAAAGAAAGTACAGGATATAAACAGAGAAAGCTGTAATGGAAATATATATACTATAAATAGAGAACTATCAGTGGCTAGTGAGTCAGAGTACAATATAAACATGTGAATGGCATAGGAGATTCTGATGAGACACTAAGGAGGTGATCAGATGAGATACTACTTGGATATTATTCATATGTCTACTTCTACTCCCCCGTACCCCCAATCAATACACAAGGATCCAGCAAGGTTATGTTATGATTCCATGCAAAGGCCCACAAGGGGTGATATATGGATGCCCATAAACGGGTGATTCTAGGAATGCCCATAAATGGGGTGATTCAAGGAAGACTCTGTGATCATGAGAGTACATGTCACAAGTGATCAATGAACTGTGAAGCATAGTGATACACCATGTAAGTAAAACGCACAGAACATGTAGTATACGATGCTCCCTGAGGGAATAAAATCTCAAGAAAGGATCCATATAGTACTAATCCGTGTGACCAACGTGACAGTATCAAGTAAAGTAATTTAAAGAAGAAAAATAATTCTAAGCAGGATATAAAATGATCAGAGAATGTACTCGCCTGATTTCAGAGTGTCCAAGATGAAAGTACTGTCTGAGGAGTGGTGTCTGGCTCCTATTTAGAACAGCACAAGTCATAACATGTCCAGAATGGTAAAATGAAGTTCTACTATGCATTCTACATGAATCTAGGTCAATCTAGGCCAAAGTAAACTCTTGGTCAACTCTGGTCAACCAAGAAGTCAAACCTAGGTCAACTATGGTCAAACTAGGTCTAACAAGTCTAAAGTAGTCTAACTAGTCTATTCTAGGCCTAATCAAGACTAATAAGTCTAACTAAGCTCTCACTAGGCAACAGACACAAAATAGGCCATATACCTATGTAGAGTCATAACCATGTAGGCCAATACCATATATATATATATATATATATATATATATATATATATATATATATATATATATATATATATATATATCACTATATTCACATATTAGTACATAGATATCTACACATACCAAGAAATGTGCATAACACATTAGCTATTACACATAGAAATCTCCTTACACTTATAGACATACATACACACATATATATGGATTATATATACATAGAGAGGGGAAAACCTTATGATGTGTGTGTGTAGGAATACATGAAAGGAACTCAGAAAACTATGTGAGTGTTAAAGTGTGTAGGAGAGTGTCAATAGGAATATGTGTGAACTGAACCATGATTTAATGTGTGTGGACTGTTATACATGTGAGGGAAAATCATAAAACAGTGTGCCATAGGAATGTGGTGTTGTATTGTGTTACCAGTGTGTAGTGTACAGGTGATAGGAAATGTACACTAGAGTGTGTGTATAATGTGTGTGCTGACAGGAATTTAGAAGTGTAGTGTATAGGCAGTAATGTGTGTGTATTAGACATACAAAACAGGGTGTTATACATTGAAGGGAAATCATTAGCCATCTCTAAACATATGTATGTGTGCATAATGTGTGTGGACTACAATGTGTGTGTATGAGAGTAGGCAATAAGTTTTCAGGATTAGAGTGTGTGTGCCAGGAAATATATATGCAATGTGTGTAGGATGGGTGTTAGAGTGTTCTCAGAAAATGTGTCAACAGGGAAAATGTTCTCAGGTTTAACCAACTAATCAACATTTCACATTACTTGAGTTCTCAGATTTTCTTGTTCATGTATAAGTTAACTGGTACTCAAAAACAAACTGGAACACAGAGTTAACATTAATCCAATCTCAGGAATCATATGATAGGCAATTCACAGTTCAATTACTCAGGCTGTTAACTAAAAGTTAACATTTCCTGTTCTAACCCATTTCGAATCTAATTCCTAACACCAATTATTACACAATTCAACAAGTCCAGGTTGAAAACATTGAAATCTCAATTTATTCTAAACTAGAATCTCAGGAATCATGCTGTTAGTTCCTGTCAATTCTTAAAAACTGAAACGCTGATTCATAACAATCCAATTTCGAAAACCAAAAGGAATTCAGACATAAAATTTAAACAACAGTTATATAATAATGTTTTCCCCAGGTGATCTCGTGTCTAGGGTGTCTTTCGTGTCCACTAGAGTGGACACGAAGTGTCCAAGGCAAGGGGAAAACTGGATTCGAATCTTGTAGTATACAGTTTGTGCACTGGCTCGTGCAGCCATGTCCAAATGAACTGGACACGAAATAGAGTATAGGACACCTCGTGCTCACTAACCTAGGTAGCCCACCTATAGGACTATACATTATGCTAGATAACACGTGTCCAAGTCATGTCAGTGTCCGATACGAAAGCCGTATCAGTGCACAAAAACCCGATTGAACAGTCAGTAAAAAATTAGTGCAACACTGATTCCTCCCTCGACACGCCACATGGTCATCTGAAACTTGACACATGGCGTGTCAGACACTGCCCCAAGGCGTATGTCAAGTTTCGTGTACAGTGATCGCGTGTTGTGTCCGATTCAGCCCCCGAATAGCAGGGGAAGCGCACAGCTCACGCGCACGCGTCCACTCGCGTGTGCACGTATCCCAAAATGACTCGATACGACACCAAATCAATCCTAGTACCACAGAAATCGATAAGCGAGACAAAAACACAAATTCCTATTCAAAAACTTTTCTAAAAACAGATCGAGATGCCCTTTAGGGTATTTCATCAAACACCTATACTAATGGGCTGATACGTGTCCATTTAGGACACAAAATGGACACAAAATCCTACAGAAATCTAGGGTTAGCTAGGGGACACTTAGATCTAGGTCATTATGCAAAAATAACAGCATCTAATTAAGAGTTTTAGGGATTTACCTATTGGTATCACAACTCCTCAAAAAGCTCCAAAGAGAGGGTGTCTCCTTGCTCCATAAACTTCACCAAATTACTATGAAACTGAGAATAAAATATACCAACAGCAAGGAAATCTAAATTAAAACCTATTGCAATTTGTTTGAGGGAAAAATAAATTTATTTGGAATTTCTATGAATTAATGAAATTGTACATACCTCTCTTTCTAAATGAGACTTTACTAAAGAGGCTAGCCCTAATGGAAGAGGTTATTTATAGGGTAGGAATCCCTATGTAGGTGTGGTGGCCGGCCACTATGATTAGGGTTAGGGTTTGCTAGTGGGTTGGGCTTTGGGCCCCTATGCCGAAGTTGTTAATCAATGGTTCAACCATAAGTCATGGCTTATGACTTAACTATTCTAACTTGAGTTTAATGACGAAACCATAGATGAACTCTAGTCTAACCAGGGTTACATGACCTAACCTAGTCCAACACAGCTAGGGTTGGCTTCTAGGTTAGCCTACCAAGGTCAATGCTAGTCAAAGTCAACCTAGTCAACCATCATTCAAATAATTCCAAAATAAATTCTAAAAATTCCCATAAATTCAAATAAATTATAAAAAAATCAAATAACCCCAAAAATGAAAAAAAATACCCTCAAACTAGAAATGTGGTAGTGATAAATCTACCATCCTTAAAAGAATTTTGTCCTCGAAATTGAAAGGCGAAATACAACTAATGAGAAGGATAAAAAGTATACCTCACGGTCCAAAAAGATATGGGTATCGCTCGCGCATCTCATCCTCCCACTCCCAGGTAGACTCTCCTGGAGAATGATGCCTCCATGCGATGCGTACCAAGGGTATCACCTGGTTCCTTAGAACCTTCTCCCGTCGATCCAGAATCTCCACTGGCTGCTCTGGATAGCTGAGAGAAGGCCCAAACTCAATCTCCGAATGATCAAGCACATGGCTAGGGTCAGCCATGTACCGTCTCAACTGTGATACATAAAATACGTTGTGGACCCCCACTAGCGCAGGTGGCAAGTCTAGCCTGTATGCCACGTCATCGACTCTCCCGCTGATAACGAAAGGGCCGATAAAGCGGGGGCTAAGCTTCTCACCTCCACCAAAACGTATCGTACCACGAGTCGGAGATATCCTCAAGAAAACCTGGTCTCCAACCTAATCACAAGCAAGGTCTCAATTAATTATGATAAACAACATGATCAATCGAAACACAATAATCAACCCTAAATCTATCCTACTCTAATCTGTACCTCAAACTCCAAGGGCCTCCAGTGGCTATCGGCCCAGTGCCGATGTCTGTCCTGCGCCACGCAAAGTCTGTCCTTGATGAGCTTCACCTTCTCGGCTGCGTCAACAACCATCTCTGGCCCCAGTAAAGCTCGCTCACCAACATCATCCCAAGATAAGGGTGTACGACACCTACGCCCGTACAGAGCCTCGAAGGCTGACATCTTGATGCCGGCCTGGAAACTGTTGTTGTAAGCAAACTCCACCAAATGTAGATGATCCTTCCAGGAACCTCCAAAGTCCAAGACGCACGTCCGTAGCATATCCTCGAGCGTCTGAATAGTCCTCTCTGACTGTCCGTTCATCTGGGGGTGGTATGCAGTACTAAACTTGAGCTGAGTGCCCAAGCTAATCTGCCGACTCCTCCAGAAATAAGAAGTAAAGCGACTATCCCGATCTGAGATGATGCTAACCGGAACTCCATGAATCCTGACTATCTGCCGCATATACATCTCCGCAAGCCTCTCTGTAGACGTACCCACATTGAATGGCAAGAAGTGGGCCGATTTGGTCAACCTGTCAACGATGACCCAAATCGCGTCTTTCTCTCCTGGTGTACGCGACAATCCTGATACGAAATCCATAGTGATATGCTCTCACTTCCACTCGAGAATGGGCAGCGGTTGTAATAATCCACTGGGCCTCTGCCTCTCTGTCTTGACCTGCTGACAGACCAAGCACCTAGCTACTAAGCGAGCCACCTCTCGCTTCATCCCGGACTACCAAACATGCTCCTTCAGATCTCGATACATCTTATTGGCACCAGGGTGTATAGAGTACTGAGATCTGTGGGCCTCCTACAAAACCTGCTTCCTGAGCTCTCCGTTGGGAACACATAATCTGGAACTGTGCCTTAAGGCACCATCCTCTGCAAGAGAAAACTTGCCATCCACCAATCCTGCTCGAACCTGCTCTCGAAGACACCACAGAGCAACGTCCTCAAAATGAGCCGACTTGATCCTCTCCACCAAGTCTGACTGAATCTGCATCCCCTATAACTGCATCTGTACCCCGGGCACGATCACCTCAATCCCAAGGCTCTCCAAGTCAGCAAGGAAATGCCGATCCATGGTCAAACACATGGCTGTCGGATACCTACTCAAGGCATCGACAACCACGTTGGCCTTTCCTGGGTGATACTGAAGTGATATGTCGAAGTCCTTCATCAACTTTAGCCATCTGCGCTGCCTCATGTTCACCTCCTTCTGAGTGAACACATACTTTAAGCTCTTGTGATCTGTAAAAATCTCCATCCTCTCTCCATACAGATAATGCTTTCACAACTTCAGAGCAAATATCACCGCTGCCAGCTCCAGGTCGTGGGTAGGGTAGTTCTTCTCATGGGGACATAATTGCCTGGAAGCATAGGCAATCACCTTCCCATGCTGCTGTAAGACGCAACCCAGCCCCTTTCCAGAAGCATCACTATAAATAGTAAATCCTCCTGATCCTGAAGGCAATGTCAGAATCGGAGTTGTCGTAAGCCGCTTCTTCAACTCATCAAAAGCTGCCTGACACTCCTCTGACCAAACATACTCAGCATCCTTCTAGGTCAACCGAGTCAACGGCTCTGCAATCCAGGAGAAATCCTGCACAAATCTCCTATAATACCCTGCCAGCCCAAGGAAACTCCTGATCTTTGCAACTAAAGTCGGCGCTGCCCATACCTCAACTGCTACAATCTTCTTGGGCTCAACTGAGATACCATCTCCAGTCACCACATGCCCTAAAAAGTCTACCCGGTCCAAGAAAAACTCACACTTGGAGAGTTTTCCATAAAGCTGCTCCCTCCTGAGAGTCTCCAACACTATCCGCAGATGCTCCTCGTGCTCCTCCTCAGTCTTGGAATATACCAAGATGTCGTCAATGAACACCACTACGAACTAATTCAGGTACTGGTGGAACACCTTGTTCATCAGGTTCATAAATACTGCTGGTGCATTGGTTAGCCCAAACGGCATAATCAAAAACTCAAACTGCCCGTACCGTATCCTGAAAGCGGTCTTGGGAATATCCTCCCCCTTCACCTTCACCAGGTGATATCCCGAACTCAGATCAATCTTAGAAAATACCCGAGCTCCGCTCAACTGGTCAAAAAGATCATCGATCCGCGGCAGTGGGTATCGGTTCTTGATCATGAGGTTGTTGAGTGCCCTATAGTCAATACACATCCGTACTGACCCATCCTACTTCGGCACAAACAACACTGGTGTACCCTATGGCGATGAACTCGAACGGATGAAGCCCTTGTCCTGTAGCTCATCCACCTGTTTCTTCAGCTCCACCAACTCGCTGTTGTTCACCCGATGGACATGCTGAGAGATGGGTTCCGCTCCTGGAACCAAGTCTATCGAGAACTCAATGTCTCTGTCTGGTGGAATTCCCGACAACTCCTCTGGGAAAACATCCATATACTCTGCTATCAAGGGGTGTGGAGTCGTCTGCTCCTCAACCGAGACTCCGCAGAAAACTCCGCTGCTCTGCTCCGTCTGACGTTTGGAGTACTCGAACTCTGGCTCCCCCGGCACTCTAAAGAGAACTCTACCCCCTCTGCAATCAATGCTGGTGTGGTGCCTGCTCAACCAGTCCATACCGAGTACTATATCGTAGTTCGGCAATGGCATTACGAGCAGGCTCACCTCCAACTCACGGCCTTCCAAAACAACACTCTGACCCTTACAAACATCACGTACGAGGTTAATGCCACCCCCGGTCGTGATCTTGTAAGTCCTAGGCAATGATTCAGCAATGATACCGTATCTAATCGTAAATGATACTGATATGAATGCGAAGCACCAAAATCGAATAATACAAAAGCTGGTCTGGAGTCGAGAAGAACCGAACCTGCGATCAGCTCTCCTATCACCTTTGTATCCTCAGCTGCCATGGTGAAAGCTCGCCCCTGCTATCCTCCTCTGGCCTGCTGCTAGTGCTGGACGAACCTCTGCTGCTGTGTCGGCAGGGCTGGTCCCCTCTGCTGGCCTGCTGGAGCTCTGGCTCCTCCTCCCTGAGCTGCTTGTGCTACGAGATACTTCCTCATCTGAGGGTCTCCTGAACCACATACCAGGCACTTGCCCAGTCTCTTTCTACATTCGTTCCACCGGTGCCCTGGCTTCTTGTAATAAGCACAAGTGGTGGCCTGTAACCTCGGTGCTTGCTGCTGCACCCTCTACTGCTGATGCTACACTGGCTGATGCCTCGGCTGCTAAAACTCCTGCGGCTGGACCCTCTGTTGCTGGTGGTGCTGCTGGTGCTGCTGCTGAAAGTGCGGCCTCATGGCCGGTCCTCCGCTACTGCTGCCTTCCTGGAAGTCTCGCCCCCTCTTGAGCCTAAGCTCAAGATCATCCTCTGCAGCTAAAGTGTCCACCAGGATCTCCTCAAAGGTAGCGCTACGGGCGTTCTTGGTGTAGGACTTGACCTCCTTTACCAAGCCCTTCCGGAACCTCCGGACCTTCGTCGTCTCCGACAAGCCCTCCATAAATCTGCTCAGGCGGCAGAACTCTCCTGTGTACTCCTCCACAGACTAGCTCCCCTGGACTAGGGCCTCGAACTGAGTCTCGAGGGCTCCCAGCGCTGCGTCTGGGAAAAACTTCTCCTTGAACAGTTTCTTGAATGCTGCCCAAGTTTGTCCTGCTGTACCAACCCTCGGGTCGATCTGGTACCATGTATAGGCCAGATCCTGCATTATGCTGGTCGTTGCCTCAATCTAGAGCCTCGTCGGGATCTCAGCCAACCTGAATAGCTCCTCCATGTGCTCAATCCACTCGTCAACATACAAGATCCCCTCTGTCCCTCGAAAATCTCTCGGTACATCTTCTAAAAATCTTGGATGCCCTTCTTCCGCGGCTGGGGGACTGCCACTGGCTGAGCTACAACTCTCTCTACTACGGTTACTGCCAGCTCAATGCCTCGTGTGAGCTCTGCTGTGTGCCTCTGCTGCTGGGTCTGCGGACCCTCCATATACTGCCGGAAGAAAGCTAACAGCTGAACGACGTCAACTGTCCTCGCAGGTGGCTGCTACTGCTGAAGCACATCCGGAATCACCGGACTCGGCTCATGCCTCACAGGTGGTGGGGCTCCTCCAAAAACAGCTGAAATACCTACCCCAGCTAGCATGACTGGGGCTGCGGTACGAGGGGCTAGCTGCTGGGTATGAGAGATGGCAGATCTCTCATCGGCGTCCTCCTGGCCCTGGCGATGCGACCTCGTCTCAACCATCCTGGAGACACAGATCAAAAGGAATAATTGCTGAGAATGAGTCGAAATATCAAAGGAGGACAGTTTAAATTCAAAGGAAGACAATAAGCAGCAAAATTAGATATACGAAATCTGATAAAGAGTTTTTTCTAATGTGATTGAGTACCTTCAAAATTTTCTAATTCTACTGTAGGCTGCAGTGATATTCTAGTTCGAATACCACTACATTTCAATCTAGACCTGCATGGGCCACCACTAAAAATGTGTCACGATCCGCACCCTAGAGTAAGGGTACGAGATGTGGGTACGTCCAGCCTATGCCACAGTGTCGGCGGTAGAACGCTGTCCTAGGTCACAACATCTAACAATATAATACTAAGCAGTTTATACTCCCCGAATGGGGGTGACATATCAGAAAGTAAACTCAATCACAACTAAGGCAGAAGATAAGATAGAAGATAGATAGATAATTCTGCTGAAAGAAAAGGAAATCTATAAGTACAAACAGAGAGTCTAAGTGTCTAAGATAATACATATCCCAAGATCAAATATATACAATCATCCATAGAGTAATGTAAATAAAACATCCCAGTCTAGAGGTGTGTCATCTACTGCTAGTGGGACCTGCTGCTGGTCCAGGTCCAATATCTCATCTAAGGTAGCACCGTAATAGGTATCCACACCGGCCTCCTCCTCGTCCTCTGTAATATTTTTAACAGGTCCAGTCAGGACAGGAGCGAGTACAATACATCTCAACAGTTCATAGCAGCATAGAAAATATAATCATGCATTAAAGTAAGATACAAGAACTGAAAGAAAGTACAGGATGTAAACAGAGAAAGCTGTAATGGAAATATATATACTATAAATAGAGAACTATCAGTGGCTAGTGAGTCAGAGTACAATATAAACATGTGAATGGCATAGGAGATTCTGATGAGACACTAAGGAGGTGATCCGGTGAGATACTACTTGGATATTATTCACATGTCTACTTCTACTCTCCCATACCCCTAATCAATACACAAGGATCCAGCCAGGTTATGTTATGATTCCATGCAAAGGCCCACAAGGGGTGATACATGGATGCCCATAAATGGGTGATTCTAGGAATGCCCATAAATGGGGTGATTCAAGGAAGACTCTGTGATCATGAGAGTACATGTCACAAGTGATCAATGAACCATGAAGCATAGTGATACACCATGTAAGTGAAACGCACAGAACATGTAGTATACGATGCTCCCTGAGGGGATAACATCTCAAGAAAGGATCCATATAGTACTAATCCGTGTGACCAACGTGACAGTATCAAGTAAAGTAATTTAAAGCAGAAAAATAATTCTAAGCACGATATAAAATGATCAGAGAATGTACTCGCCTGGTATCTGAGTGTCCAAGATGAAAGTACTGTCCGAGGAGTAGTGTCTGGCTCCTATTTAGAACAGCACAAGTCATAACATGTCCAGAATAGTAAAATGAAGTTCTACTATGCATTCTACATGAATGTAGATCAATCTAGGCCAAAGTCAACTCTTGGTCAACTCTGGTCAACCAAGAAGTCAAACCTAGGTCAACTATGGTCAAACTAGGTCTAACAAGTCTAAACTAGTCTAACTAGTCTATTCTTGGCCTAATCAAGACTAACAAGTCTAACTAAGCTCTCACTAGCCAACAGACACATCATAGGCCATATACCTATGTAAAGTCATAACCATGTAGGCCAATACCATATATATATATATATATATCACTATATTCACATATTAGTACATAGATATCTACACATACCAAGAAATGTGCCTAACACATTAGCTATTACACATAGAAATACCCTTACACTTATAGACATACATACACACATATATATGGATTATATATACATAGAGAGGGGGAAACCTTATGATGTGTGTGTGTGTAGGAATACATGAAAGGAACTCAGAAAACTATGTGAGTGTTAGAGTATGTAGGAGAGTGTCAATAGGAATATGTGTGAACTGAACCATGATTTAATGTGTGTGGACTGTAATACATGTGAGGGAAAATCATAAAATAGTGTGCCATAGGAATATGGTGCTGTATGTGTGTTACCAGTGTGTAGTGTACATATGACAGAAAATGTACACTAGAGTGTGTGTATAATGTGTGTGCTGACCGGA
Organism: Iris pallida; assembly: GCA_029216955.1. Lineage (NCBI taxonomy): Eukaryota > Viridiplantae > Streptophyta > Magnoliopsida > Asparagales > Iridaceae > Iris > Iris pallida. The sequence goes on from JANAVB010028197.1 coordinate 2,818,649, forward strand.
ACTTAGAACAGTGTAGTGTATAGGCAGCAATGTGTGTGTGTTAGACATACAAAACAGGGTGTTATACATTGAAGGAAATCATTATCCATCTGTAAATATATGTATGTGTGCATAATGTGTGTGGACTACAATGTGTGTGTATGAGAGTAGGCAATAAGTTCTCAGGATTAGAGTGTGTGTGCCAGGAAATATATATGCAATGTGTGTAGGATGGGTGTTAGAGTGTTCTCAGGAAATGTGTCAACAGGGAAAATGTTCACAGGTTTAACCAACTAATCAACATTTCACATTACTTGAGTTCTCATATTTTCTTATTCATGTATAAGTTAACTGGTACTCAAAAACAAACTGGAACACAGAGTTAAATTAATCCAATCTCAGGAATCATATGATAGGCAATTCACAGTTCAATTACTCAGGTTGTTAATTGAAAGTTAACATTTCCAGTTCTAACCCATTTAGAATCTAATTCCTAACACCAATTACTACACAATTCAACAGGTCTAGGTTGAAAATATTGAAATCTCAATTTATTCTAAACTAGAATCTCAGGAATCATGCTGTTAGTTCCTGTCAATTCTAAAAAACTAAAACGCTGATTCATAACAATCCAATTTCGAAAACCAAAAGAAATTAAACCATAAAATTTAAACAACAGTTATATAATAATATTTTCCCCGGGTGATCTCGTGTCTAGGGTGTCTTTCGTGTCCACTAAAGTGGACACGAAGTGTCCAAGGCAAGGGGAAAATTGGATTCGAATCTGGTAGTACACAGTTTGTGCACTGGCTCGTGCAGCCATGTCCAAATGAACTGGACACGACACAAAGTATAGGACACCTCGTGCTCACTAACCTAGGTAGCCCACCTATAGGACTACACATTAGGCTAGATAACACGTGTCCAAGTCGTGTCAGTGTCCGATACGAAAGCCGTATCAGTGCACAAAAACCCGACTGAACAGTCAGTGAAAAATCAGTACGACACTGATACCTCCCTCGACACGCCACGTGGTCATCTGAAACTTGACACATGGCGTGTCAGACACTGCCCCAAGGTGTGTGTCAAGTTTTGTGTCCAGTGGTCGCATGTTGTGTCCGATACAGCCCCCGAATCGCAGGAGAAGCGCACAGCTCGCACGCGCGTGTCCACCCGCGTGTGCACGTGTCCTAAAATGACTCGACACGACACCGAATCAATCCCAGTACCACATAAATCGATAAGCGAGACAAAAACACAAATTCCTATTCAAAAACTTTTCTAAAAACAGATCGAAATGCCCTTTGGGGTATTTCATCAAACACCTATACTAATGGGCTGATACGTGTCCATTTAGGACACGAAATGGACACAAAATCCTACAAAAATCTAGGGTTAGCTAGGGGACACTTAGATCTAGGTTATTATGCAAAAATAATAGCATCTAATTAAGAGTTTTAGGGATTTACCTATTGGTATCACAACTCCTCAAAAAGCTCCAAAGAGAGGGTGTCTCCTTGCTCCCCAAACTTCACCAAATTGCTATGAAACTGAGAATAAAATATACCAACAACAAGAAAATCTAAATTAAAACCTATTACAATTTGTTTGAGGGAAAAAGGAAGTTATTTGGAATTTTTATGAATTAATGAAGTTGTACATACCTCTCTTTCTAAATAAGACTTTCCTAAAGAGGCTAGCCCTAATGGAAGAAGGTATTTATAGGGTGGGAATCCCTATGTAGGTGTGGTGGCCGGCCACTATGGATTAGGGTTAGGGTTTGCTAGTGGGTTGGGCTTTGGGCCCCTATGGCTAAGTTGTTAATCAATGGTTCAACCATAAGTTATGGCTTATGACTTAAATATTCTAACTTGAGTTTAATAACTAAACCATAGATTAACTCTAGTGTAACTAGGGTTACATGACCTAACCTAGTCCAACACAACTAGGGTTAGCTTCTAGGTTAGCCTACCAAGGTCAATGCTAGTCAAAGTCAACCTAGTCAACCATCATTCAAATAATTCTAAAATAAATTCTAAAAATTCCCATAAATTCAAATAAATTATAACAAAATCAAATAACCCCAAAAATGACAAAAATACCCTCAAACTAGAAATATGGTAGTGACAGTGGGACCCTAGTCAAACTTAAGTCAACTCAAGTTTACCTATTTGAATCAAGTTTTATGTAGAGAATAAGTGATTTAGGTTCATGGACTTTTGACTTAAGGAGTGATTTCCCTTATCCTTGAAACTTGGCCCAAGCCCATTAGTCATAACCCTAACCCAAATTTTATCCTTTTATGACCAGCCACATAGGGATCCCCACCCTATATAATCTCTCTTCCTTTGGTTCTTGCCTCATTTTTATTGAAATAACACTTAGAAAAGGAAAGGTATGGCCATTCTTCCCCAATCCATAACTTTTCTATTTAAATTCTTTTTTGACTCTAGTTTCTTGCATTAGAATCTAATAGTCCTCTATTTTCTGATTATGGAGAGTAATCCCAGCTTTTGAACAATTTGGGGATTTAAGCTAGCAAGGAGGAACACTCTATTTTGGGGCTTTTCTTGCCATTGGACACTATAGGTAAAACCCTTTAAATTGTGTTTTTATTCTGATTTCTTTGCATATTAGGCTAGATCTAGATGTCCCCTAGTTGTCCCTCAAGTTTGGTAGGAAACTGTGTCCGTTTGGTATCCGTATCGAACACGTGTCAATGTATATGTGCATTTGTTTGTTAAAATGTCACATAGGAATTTATTTAGTAATTTCCAAAACTAATTACATGTTTTTGAAGCTCTTAATGTGTAGATTAATTATGTTTAATACTGAGCACGATTTGGGGTTGTATTCGTGTCCAAAATGTACACGTACCCCATGCACGAGACACGTACGGGGCTCGTACGGCTCTCATGCTGTTCGGGCTTGACACAGGACACAACACGGCTCCTCGTGACACGATTTTTGGTGGACACGACGGGGCAACCTCTGTCACAATCCTCTCAAAATTTGGGTTAGGTTGGTGGAGTATTCTGGGAGTTATCCCCCTCGTACTGACTCACACTGTCACTGCACACACGTGAAAACGTGTCCTGATACGCACGTATAACTTGGATACGGTGACACTGTGACACGGTGCAGGGGCACAGGCGTGTAGCCCTATGTGTGGCGAACACGTGTGCACGTGCTCGACACACTTCGAGCTCTGTGTCGAGCCTACGAAGGCTTGACATGGCTGTACGATACTGCATTCTGCACAGTTTTGATAATGTGTATTCATATAGTGTTGGACACCTCGTGTCCACTTGTTGGACATGAGTACACCCTCCCCTGACATATACACATGAGGCACATCTTGTATGACCACTGTTTTTGGGTTTTATTGGGTTGGGTTTTTATTTGGTAATTTCGAAATAGTTTACTGACACAGTCTAATACTCGACAACACACTGGTTAGTGACACTCTAACACTACATGCTTGCACTACATTGACACCTCGTGGACATACTTGCCATAACACTAGACACACTATTGACACTATATTATACCCTTGACACACACTTTCACACAGGTCTGCACCTCATTGCCTGTGCACACCACTCATCTTCACACACATGTTATGATACCTGTTGACATGTGCCTGCACTTATACACTGTGACACACACCTCTTTGGACACTTGGACACCACTTGGATATCACTCGAACAGACCCTATACTTTGGCACTTGGCCATGGACCATAGGCATGCTATAGAGTGGGTTTTCGAATGCAATATCAATGTCTGATGCTTATTTTAGTTTGTGGTTAGTATCACATGTTGTGCGAATATACTTATGTAATCTAATAAAGAGGTATTGAGGGCAAGGCAGGTAATAGATATAGGTGTGGATAGAAGAGAGGTTATGGAGTGTCTTGGATTGGCTTGGTTCAGCTCTTGTTTGCTGTGTGTTAGCAGTTCAGGTATTAGGGAAGAGATGTCCTTATGTGTTTGATTTTATTAGATGTTAGTATTAACTAAGGTAGGTGTCATGACCCTAGGTATATATATTTGTATAGAGCTAATGTTCCGGTCCATCATTCCTTCTAAAAGTTGCAATCACATGTGTAATCAGTCCATGTTTGGACTCTGCATTCAGTTCTTCCTATTTGTCATCAGTCCGGGTAGATAACAGCCCCTATATTCTTGTGATTTTAGTCCAAATTATTCAATGATGACAGCCCCTTGCTTGCATGTTTTTTACTATGCCTTCAGTCCTAATGATATATAGTTTTAGTCCTATATTATAACATTTCAGCCCTCTTGCAAGTGAAATCAGTCCACTTGGACATGTGGTTTCAGTCCACATTTCCTCATTGAAATTAGTCCCTTCCCTAATACATTCAGTCCACTCTTGGACTTATGACTTTTTAGTCCACAGCCTATACAAGTACCAATCCATTTATCCCTCCACCATCTCATACTCCATATCCTTATGAGTTGAGTGTGTTAGTGTGTGCTTGTGAGATGTGTGTTGTTAGTTTGAGTTCAGATTGTATTGAGGGTTCATACATGGGGTAGATGTATGTATGTGTGAGGTATTATTGGGTGTGGGTTTGAGAGTCTAATATTGTGATACATATATATATATATATATATATATATATATATATATATATATATATATATATATATATATATATATGTAGATAAATACATATATGATTCCTATGTATATATTCACGGATATGTAGTTGAGGTATATATGTGATAGATAGGTATATGTATGTAGTTTTGTTGATAGGCTTATGTATGTCTAGGGCTATAATACATTGAGTATATATACATTTATATGTATATATGATATATATTATGGTATCCTAGTCTGTGGTTTGGTTTTGAGTTAGCCTTATAGAGATTGACCTAGATAGTGACCCTTGCTAGCCTAAGTTGACTAGTTGACTAATAGTTGACCATTGACCCAAGATAGCCTTGTTGTTGACCTAGTTTGACTAGATGTTGACTTGGGTTGACCCAGAGTTGACCAAGTTTGACTTTGACCTAGATTGACCTAGAAATTATGTAGATTGTATTGTAAACTTCATTTATCTTATTTTAAACACATCATAACCTATACTGCTCTATTTAGGACATTGTGACTCTGGTGCAGACATCTGACATTACACTACTCTTTTCAGAGTATCAGGCGAGTACATTCTCTGATAGTTCTTTCATTTATTTGTCAATTACTGTACTTCAGTTCTAGTTAGTTTTATGTGATTCTTTGTTACAACACGTATGAATATTTTTGGATTCATGTATGCAAGACACATACCATATTGTCTGGCCTCTATTACTGGAATCATTCTGGAATCATTGCAAGTATCATCATGTTTGGCTGGACTCATCTCGATTCTTGTGTCGAAATCTGGATTCACTTGTATTGCGGGGCGGGGAAATATTGAGTAAGACATGTAGATATACCCTAAATCTAGAATCTTCCAACTGGAATCTACTGTAAGCATAGCCATCTCTCGCCTGATCAGTGAGTGATGTGCCTGATACCTACAGCCGTTTACATGTCGATCTTGATATTTTAAAACACACTATTAGAATATAGCTGGTCTCACCTGGATTCTTGATCACTGACTAGAATCATCTTGTACTGGATTCATCTTATATTAGATTCGTCCCATACTGGATTTACATTTGTTTTACATTTACTGTCTGGACTTATCATGTTACTCTAGTTCAGTTAGAATCTTATTTTACAGTCTTTATTGCCATGATTCTTCTCCTATTTTAGTTACCTTACATTACTTGTGTCTTTATTTCCATGATTCTTCTCCTGTTTTAGTTACCTTATTTTACAGTCTTCATTGCCATGATTCTTCTCTTGTTTTAGTTACCTTACTTTCCTTGTATCTTAACTGTTTCTCTATACCATCACCTGAATATAAACTACCATGTTCATCAATAAAACTGTCTATAACTGCTTTATAGTTTTCTGTCATTTACTTGGATTTTCTAGATGAGTTGTACTCGTTCCTGTCCTGACTTGACCTGTTAAAAATTTTACAGATGATTGCCCTGAGGACACTTGCCCTACTTACTATGGACCAGGAGATGTTTTAGCTACCTTTGGCCTCGACACTCAGAGTGATCGGGAGACTAGCTAGTTGACTTGGTTTAGTTTCATGTTTTAGATCTTGAATTGTAATAAGTTGAGATATGTTTTATTTTGAGAATGTTTGAGATTATTATTATTTAGTAGTTAGTTTTGTTGTTATTATTTAGTCTTAGTTATAAACTTCTGTGTCATCATATCGTGCTTAGACTGTGATTGAGATTTTATTATATCTATACTTGTCCTCCGTTCGGAGTTGAGATTTTGACAAGTACATTATATAATTGCGTGAGTTGTTATTTAGATAGTGACCTAGAACAGCATTCTACCACCGACACTGCGGCGTAGGCTGGGCGCTGTTACGTACTCATACCCGCACAGTGGGTGCGGGTCGTGATAGACGATTATGTGATTATCGTAGATGATTTACTGAGTGTGAGTTTGGTTGCCAAGTTTTATGAGAATATGGTTGGGGGTATCTGAGGTGAGGTCAAGTTCCACACATATATTGGCGTAGTGAGCTTTGGTTAGGTTGCTTGTTTCTTCCGCGGTGCCAACGTAAGTCCCAAAGGAGTTGGCTATTCTCCTTAGAGCCGCCAGAATGAAGCAAATGAGGAGAAGATTGGGTAGGGTGACCCAGGCAGCGACCATCGCGGAGTCTTTCTTGGGGTTGAAGTTGGTTGACCACTTGATTATCTTCATCTGGTGGGAGTCGATCCTCCCGGTGCCTTTGGACCATACCGTCTTGTGGTCCAAGTCGGAGGATAGGTGAAGCAAAATGTGTCTCAGGTCGAGGGGGACCACTCTGTATTCAGCCTTGAGACTCCAAGTGGCTATAA